>JAEIFU010002249.1:0-47561 GCA_018904235.1 Lordiphosa stackelbergi
TTTTTATACTCTGTACCGAAGGTACATAGAGTATATTAAGTTTGTGCAAAAGTATGTAACAGGGAGAAGGAATCATTTCCGACCCTATAAAGTATATATATTCTTGATCAGCATCAACAGCCGAGTCGATATAGCCATGTCCGTCTGTCCGTCTGTCTGTCCGTCTGTCTGTCCGTCTGTCTGTCTGTCCGTCCGTATGAACAAACAGATCTCAGAGATGGTAAGAGATAGAGGTTTGACATGTATGGGACAAATGCTTCTTATACTTGCAGGCAGATCAAGTTTATTTTCAATTTTTGCCACGCCCCCTCCCGCCCCCACAATTTTGAAAAAACGTCATATCTCCCACAGTTTTGTAGATAGATGATTTGTACCTTCTAGAGATAGTTAGTCATTAGGAATATGTATCGATTTGCCAAAGAAATGATAAAGATCGGACGAGCGGTTCTCAAGTTATGAGCAAATAAGTGAATCTGAATCACTCCCGGCCACCCCCGCCACCCACCACCCACCCTTTCACAACCAACGCCGCACAATCTTAGAGAGAGAGAGAGAGAGAGGGAGAGGAGAGAGAGAGAGAGAGAGAGAGAGAGAGGTACAGAGTATATTATAGTCGGGCTTGACCGACTTTCTCACTTGTTTTTATACTCTGTACCGAAGGTACATAGAGTATATTAAGTTTGTGCAAAAGTATGTAACAGGGAGAAGGAATCATTTCCGACCCTATAAAGTATATATATTCTTGATCAGCATAAACAGCCGAGTCGATATAGCCATGTCCGTCTGTCTGTCCGTCTGTCCGTCTGTCGTCTGTCCGTCCGTATGAACAAACAGATCTCAGAGATGGTAAGAGATAGAGGTTTGACATGTATGGGACAAATGCTTCTTATACTTGCAGGCAGATCAAGTTTATTTTCAATTTTTGCCACGCCCCCTCCCGCCCCCACAATTTTGAAAAAACGTCATATCTCCCACACTTTTGTAGATAGATGATTTGTACCTTCTAGAGATAGTTAGTCATTAGGAACATGTATCGATTTGCCAAAGAAATGATAAAGATCGGACGAGCGGTTCTCAAGTTATGAGCAAATAAGTGAATCTGAATCACTCCCGGCCACCCCCGCCACCCACCACCCACCCTTTCACAACCAACGCCGCACAATCTTAGAGAGAGAGAGAGGGAGAAAAAGGAGAGAGAGAGGGAAAAAAAAAAAAAAGGGAGGTACAGAGTATATTATAGTCGGGCTTGACCGACTTTCTCACTTGTTTTTTGTTAAAGTTGCTTATTGCTAAATATATGATGGGTCTAAAAATAAATAAAAACTTTCAAAAAATATTATGTTTCCTTTACTTTGTGATAAAAATATTTGCCGTGGGTGGACTTGGTGAAAAAACCGCCGAAACTTAAGAAAAAACAAATTAAATCGCGATTTCTAAAGAAACCCTCATTTTTAGAATTTTAAAAAAATTAGGAGTAATCCTCTTGATATTCTTAGTTCTCTAAAATCGGTTTCATGATGGGACAGCCATAACTTTCCGCGAAACTCACCTCCAAAGAATCAAATTTTATTAAAATCATAGTAGGCTATAAGCAATAGTAATATAAAATTAAGCATTTTTATTCGGCATATTCTTTCTTTTTGGGGAAACACATCGAAGTCATCAGCGTAGGAACATTATACAAATCTGAATGAAGGCGAGCTTATAGTACAATTCTAAGAATTATGCGTTTGTCGCCCAAACCGCCAGCCAGTCGTTCTACTGAACAACGACCACACCGCTACGTGGTGTACTACTACGAAACAAACAGAGTCGTCACCGCCAGCCAAGTCGTTTACTGGAACAACGACCCTTTTTTGAACGGCGCATGGAAAGGGCGCTTGTGACGGCATTCGAGGAACATTAAAAAGACACGCAGCACGGGCTAGTCTTCAAGCCGTAAACACAGCTGACCAAATTTTGTAGTCCAGAGGCGCTATTTGATTGGGCCAAAAAGAATATGGAGAAAACTTGAGGTATTTTTTGGCTCTAAGGCTGAAATAATGAAAGTGGCAGAGGAGTTGACTGTCCGCTTCAACCAAGCGAAAACGGTACCAGGTACTCACAAATACCACAGCGTCATTCCCATCGACAATGACCATCTCATGCTTAAGAAATATTCCTTCGCTGATGACTTCGATGTGTTTCCAAAAGAAAGAATATGCCGAATAAAAATGCTCAATTTTATACTACTATTGTTTATAGCCTACTATGATTTTAGTAAAATTTGATTCTTTGGAGGTGAGTTTCGCGGAAAGTTATGGCTGTCCCATCATGAAACCGTTTTTAGAGAACTAAGAATATCAAGAGGATTACTCCTAATTTTTTTGAAAAATCACAAAATGTCCATTTTTTTAGAAATCGCGATTTAATTTTTTTTTCTTAAGTTTGGGCGGTTTTTTTCCACCAGTTCAACCATCGCAAATATTTTTATCACAAAGTAAAGGAAACATAATATTTTTTGAAAGTTTTTATTTATTTTTTAGACCCATCCAATATTTAGCAATAAGCAACTTTAACAAAAAAACAATCGCTATATCTCTGCATCCCACAATGGTAAAAATTCTGAAAAAGCTATTAAAATTCGTGGAAAACTGCGGTTAACGCCTGTTAAAAAAATTAAAATTTTGGAGACTATGAAAAAAAAAGTTGCCCACTTCAGAAATAATTACCCATTATAACCAAGGCTGAAAAACCGGTCTGAACCGAACCCCTAAGAACCGGTTCGGTTCGGGTTTTATGGGTTCCCCCAACCCCCCCCGGCACCCAAACCCCCCCTTTTTTTTACCCCTTCCACCCCCACCCCCACCGCACCACTTTTTCGAAAAATTAGGTTCGGTTTGGCAAATTAATTAGTTTCCCCAACGACACATACGGGAATATAGAAATTCCTTGTAATCTGACTTGTATTATTGAAGAAGTTTGTTAATCCTACGATATTTCTCTAGTTCAGATTTATACTTTTGAATGAACTGCAGAGCAGAAAAGAAATGGAACTAGAAGAATGTAAGTTGATGAAGGTTGTTATGGAATCAAAGCATTTTTGATTTGGACGATGACCCAGTTACCCTCAATAGATTACCTGCTGGACTCTATAATTATAGTTCGTTGTGCTACACACTCTAAATTTAGTAGTTAACGATTTTTAAAGGAAGTTTAGTTTGACTTTAGCAGAGAACGGTCACTTTATGAAAAACCAGTGCTAGACTGTGTGACGCGATGGAACACAGCCTACAAAATGTGCGAAGGTTTACTAATTTCTAAATGTTTTTACACTCAGAGTTCTTTAAAAGAGCGTCAGCTAAAAACATTTCAATGGAACTTAGTTCAAAATATCTGTTTAATAAGCTGCATAATTCACAATTACTATTAAGGTTTTTTATGACGCTTGATTTTCATTTCTAGCAATTATTCTCGATCTATGTGCCTCGATAAACATTCTTATATTATGAGCTCAGTGTTCTTAGACCCAAGTTTTCCAACTTAGGTAACTTCTGACCAAACAAAAAAGTTGAAAAGCAGCAGATTACAGAATGATAAAGCCCCAACAAGACATTCTTAAAAGAGTTTTTTTTTCTTAACTTTAAATGATTCATCGGTTGATTACGAAGTTTAAGAAACCCATACAGGCCTGTTCTCAATTCCAGTTCGGTTTTCGAATAAACGTTTGTATTTTTAAGCTCTAGGTCAATTAGGTTATGCGAAGTTGATACTCATATCTGGTAAGCATATCCGCTTTAAGTAAATTCGAATTCTTTAAGCAGTTGAGACCGACAGCTCAATGACAAGTGGATTCAATTAGTAGCCACAGAATTCTTTGCCACCTTTCACATAAATTTGCAAACGTAAAATGGCCAATTCAAACGTTTATAGAAAACCGAAGTGGAATTGAACAGTTCTGATAATCCATATTACCTTTTATATCTGTAATTAATGTTATACCGTTAAGAAAATTGCCCGAGAACATATGTACATGGATTTCATGTTCATAAAAATAAACAGACTCCTAAAAAGCCAATACATTTGCTGAAACGCGTAGGAAAATACCAAAAAGTTGTTTTGACTGCAGGAAGAGAAGACGGTTGAACAACAACCCCAAATTTCACCACACCGAAAAACGGACCAAAAAAAAATTTAAATGTTAAAAAAATTTTTTAAAAATTTTGTTAGGTAAAAAAAAATTTTTTTAAATTTTTTTTTATTTTTTTTGTTTTTCCACCTATATATTTTTTGTGTGGGGGGTTTTTAATTTAATTTTTTTTTTTTTTTTTTATAAAAGGGGGGGAGGATAAAAATACCCAATAGTTTTAATTTTTTTTAAAATAAAATTAAAAAATTTTTTTTAAATGAGAATAAGAAATATTATGTTAATAATTATTTATTAAAAATAAAAAATTTTTTTTTTTTTAAATGAAATTGTTTTTAACAAAACTTTTTTTTTTGGTATTTCGAAAACCTGTCCGGAAACCAAACCCCAAATTAAAAAAGGGTTGAACCCCCTAAACGAACCCTTTTTAAAAATTTAAAAGGTTTACAGCCTTTTATTTTATTTTTTTTTTTTTTTTTTTTTTTAAGGGATTACACAAATATCTTTCCTCTTCTCAGTGGTAACATTTCCGATTAAGGCTTAAGCTGCGAATAGAGGAGGTTCGGAAGGCATTTCTTCTATTTACTCTTAATTTTTACTGTAATGTTCTAATCAGAAAGCACAAAAGATGAGCTACAAAATGGATTGACCGTCTACTGCGCCACTTTTTGAACTGTAATTTTGTTAGGAGTTTTGCCAATTTGGTCCAAGTACACAAATAAACCAGGATCCATTTTCATATACTATAAATTAAATGGAATGATCGCCAACTGCTCAACAAACGAGAATCCATTTTCATATATTAAATATTAAATGGAATGACCGCCTACTGCTCCACTGGTTAAACTGTAATTGTGGGCCTACAGTGTCATCTGGTGAGAATGTTGCCAATTTGGTCCAAGCACTAAAACAAACCACGATCCATTTTCATATACTGTATCTTAAATGGAATGACCGCCTACTGCTCCACTGGTTAAACTGTAATTGTGGTGTCATCTGGTGAGAATGTTGCCAATTTGGTCCAAGAACACAAACAAACCACGTTCCATTTTCATATAAATGGAATGACCGCCTACTGCTCCACTGGTTAAACTGTAATTGTGGGCCTACAGTGTCATCTGGTGAGAATGTTGCCAATTTGGTCCAAGCACTGAAACAAACCACGATCCATATTCATATACTAAATATTAAATGGAATGACCGCCTACTGCACCACCTGTTCAAGTGTAATTGTGCGCCTACATAGCCACCTGTTGAAACTTTTCCAACTTTTCTTTGTTTTGCCAAACCTTCGATTAGTAATTACCAATCCAATCCAATTTGGTCCAAGCCCTTAAACAAACCACGATCCATTTTTATATATACTATATATAGATATATATATATATTTTGTTTTTATTATTTAAAATACGTTCTCTTTAGGTTTGTATTTTTATTTTATACATAAAATTAACTCTGTTTATTTAGCATTTTAACATAATTTTGCGTTTGCCTTGCGCTTATCGGTTTATGGGTTTCTTATAGTTATATATATATATATATATATCATTTGCAATTTGTCTGTTAATACTTGCTGATTTTTGTTTTGTTTTTGGGCAATTAGGCCAACATTTCCGGTTGCTATTAGTGGGTGTTGTGTGTTTTGTTTTGTTTATTTATTTTTTTTATAAATATAAAATGCAAAAGAACTTAAAGAATTGAGGAGCAAGAAGCTTGCAGTTTTCAAAAATATATATATGTATGTATGTATGTATATTGTGTTGTGACATTTTTCAACTATTGTTAACAATTTGTATTAAAAAATTACAATTCATATTATTTTTTGTGTTTTTTTGGGAGGGTTTTTTGTTTTTGTAGTTGTGGGTGTAAAATAAGCGTTAATCGCTTCTGTTTTTTTGTTGTTATTGCTTTTTTGTTCTGTGCACTTTTGACTGTGTTTCTGTTAATTATGGCTCACTATTTTTATATGCAATGTATACGAGGTATTTGTTTTGTTTTAAAACTGATTATTTGCGCATTTTGCTATGCAATTTTATTTGTAAATCGATTGAAATAGTCGAGGTTTTATTTAACTTTTCTTTTTTGGAGGGGGGAGAGAGATCATATAAGAAAAATAAGGGTATAAATTATAAGGAAATACATCAAGGGGGGGGGAGTCTTTTTTCAATCTTAACAAATTAGTTACAGCATTTTAGTGTGTGTTTTGGGGAGTAGGTTCAAGTCTTTAAAACAGCAATTTGTGTTGACACAATTTGAATTGCTTTTGAAAATATAATAATACCAACTGTATGATTATATAATACCCCCCCGGCAGATGGATTAGACTAGGCTAGATTAGCTAGATCGATTATCAATTTTGTGCGTGTTGTGGTACTCTCATTTATTATTAAGAACCTGTCAAATGATCCAGATTTTTCTGAAGATAAGAAACGAGAAGGCTAAGCTAACTTCGTTTGAAATCACTAAAATCAACCAGAGCGTAAGTTAAAGTCGACTTCATGGAAAGAAATGTTAAATATTATTCCAGTGCCAAAAAGTTTGCAACATTTTTAAAACTTGACTTTGATTAGTATCCGATCTTTATGAAAATTTGAGGGATTATAGTTATTGCGAATATAAATGTAAGTTTGAAATTTGAGATCGATATCTTGAAAATTGTGGGAGCTATTCAACATTTAATATTATAAAATCTGTTTAAAACAGGGTTCCTTAAGTAGCACTTACTATGTTTGGTACACAAAAAGTACTGAACAAAGCCAAGTACCGTACTCAAAAAAGTATGGTACATTTTTGTTTCGTACTGTACAAAAACAAAAGTACGGTAAATAATTTGTAACGCACCGACCACAAAAAATTAGTACTGAAATTTTTTGTGTTCAGCACTCGCGCGTACTAAAAAATTTTAGTTAAAGCACGTCCAAACTGTTTGGGCGCAAAAAAATCAATTATTGCGCGTGTGGAACCTAAAAACAAATTAGTGTGCTGAGATAGCAAAAAAAAATGCCAAAAACGCCAAAAAAAAATGCCAAATTTGGGATTTTTAAGTTAATCTAAAACGGTTTTAAGAAGCGATTAATGAGAATTTAAAAACATCTATAAAAAATGCAGATTATGAAATACGGAGAGTTGAGGGAGTAGCCAGGGGGGCACCTCTTTCCGCACAAATCGTATTGGAAGAGAGATGAGGATGCCAGAAGCAACCATCAATGTCTCAGTTGCCTTATTTGCGGCTAGGGGGAAATACGGGAAGATTGACCAGGGCTATAAGTATTCTGATAATGCGAAGACAGATTGTAAGATCCAATGTACTTCACACAGAATGGCATGTTAAATAGATAAGTTAAAATCACGGTACGAATCAATGAGCCTGGCTCGTGGCTCCCGACTAGCGCCCCCAGGAGACTTGAGTCTCCCAGATAGCCATTTGAAAAGCAAACTGTCGGACATGAGAATTCCGAATGATATAGGACTCCACGTCGAGACTCAATTTAAAACTCAGCAAGCCCCAGGCTTGGTTCAGAGGGTAAGGACTGGAGTCAGCAGTGTTGTCACGCCCGTTATGACGTGGGACATCATCATGACCCTTTCGGGACGTATTTTCCCACAACAGTTCAAGACAATTCTTCCATATGAGCGCCAACAGTTTTATTTGCCCCTTTGAATTGCTGGAACAGCACGTGGTGCCAAAAGGAAACATGCTCTCCAGCCGCAATACAAATCTGGTGTCGTGCAATCAAAAAACTTTTACTATTGTTGCTTTTATCCCGGACATGATTGTTACAGACCTTTCTGGACTGTTGCTGATGGCCCTCCATGTCAACTGCATCAAAATCATTTTTTTATTGGTGAGACAAGTATTTGGGTTTTTGCCCCTACGGTATTAATCAGCACAATTTGTTCTTCCTCATGAAAGCTTTTCAAATGATTTTTACGCTCACCATTCTTGTCGGACATTTTTTTTTGTGCTTCTGACTGTCAAAATAAATAAATTTAAATACTTTGGGTGCCCAAAAAAGGCTCGAACACTTTCTCATACCATCCACACAAGGTATACTAAACAAGGTAGTCGCACTCGCTCCCTCACAACTCATTATATTTGTGTCAAAGAGAGCGAGAGCGAGAGAGTAATATATTTCAATACAAAGCCTACTAAGCTTCTAAGTAAAACACAAAAAATTCGTCCGCGGAGATGCTTTGCTTACAACACTTGCTTACTGACTGAAATTTAACAAGTTGTCAAGAGAGCGAAAGAGCGAGTGCGCCTACCTTGTTTAGTATACCTTGCATCCACAGTTTGACGTTCGAGTTTGATGTTCGTATGGATCGACTTTTCGTTTCTCTGCGTACACACCGTAAAACGTTTGACGTCAAACTTTTTGCGTGTGGTTTTACAGCGTTTTTTTTATATGGAGTTTTTTGATTGCGAGTGTTTTTTTGAGTACTCCGTACCGTGCTTAAGTACAAAATGATTTTTAGTTTAGTAGGTAGAGTACATTGCCTGTTAATGACAATACTGAACCGCGATAAATACCATGGATGTTATGGGAACTTTTTTACTTGCAACACACAGCGACAACAATTTTAACTTCGTTATTTTTATGGCTAAAGGGCGGTTTCCAAGGCTCGCGAAACGGACGTGAAATGAAAAAAAGCTTACGTTTGCCGCTACGTTGTGTTAAAAAAAATAACGTAGCTTTAAGTGCTGTTAACGTCTCTTTTATGTGGCGACGCAACGAAATAGGCTTCGATTAGGGTTATCAATATTTTATCGATATATTGATGTATCGATATTTTTGTTGGCCGATAAAGGTTATTTCGATATGATATTTTTTCTGCCGATATAGGCAATTATCGATATTTTCATAAGACCTAGAACCGAGGAATGTGCCGACTTCTCTACTGGAAATAGCGCTGCTAGGGGAGTTATTAACCTCATTAGAGTGGGGGCACAATGGACCACGATTGGTCACGAAAACCTTACTTTTTTCGAAGAATTTAGATTTCAAAGTTGGAAAAGGCAAAATCCTAGAATGACCCTAATATTTGAGGGCGATTTGTGAGGGCTAGGAATTCATTTAAGACCAGTGGTGCCCAAACTCACACAATCGAAACACGAAGTACGCGTCACGTCATTTCAATATGAATGAAAACAAAAAGACGAAAGCATGCATCGTAAGAGAGCAAGCCGCCGAGCGTGATATTTATGGAACACACGTATTCTCTCTCTCTACAAGTGTGTCGGCTGTGACGCCGGCAGAATTATGAGTTCCTATCTTATGGGATAGGCATTTGACATTTTAAGCTCCACTGTCTTAGACCCATGGATGGATTTTTCTTACAATGGCTTCACACTCAAAAAATGTAGGATGTGGCAATTACCGACGTTCAATTGGAGTTTTCTGCCCTCAGACTGCATATTGTAAAAAGGCAAAACAATAAGAACAATTAATGTGTTATTCATTTCACTAAATAATAATAATTTATTAAAATACTACACAAAATATGTTTTATAAGATGTTAATATTTGTAAGTTCGAGGGCTTATTTAACAGCGCAATCCTAAGCTCAAGGTTTCTTCGAGAAGTTTATCGATTAAAAAAACTGTGTGGTATCGTGTTAATAGCAGCGGCTAAGCAGATTCTGTTACAAGTCTGCGAAATATCAGCTTTTTCACGAGAAATTTTTTGTGACCCGTGGAAACCGCCCTTTAAGATAAAAATCTACACAATTCAGCAAATACGGACAGGGTCGTTGGGAACGCCATATGAAAAATTCACTACAATCGTACATTTGGTTAAGCTACCTCCAGAAGGAGTTAAACCTTAATTCTTAAATATCTATAATGATTGCACATCACATTCGTTCACCACCACAATTGTCATCGATTTGTGCTGCTGAACACGGTGATTCTTCAATTAAATAATTCCGATTTAAGATTTGTGATTTATATTTGCGGATTTTACCTCATGAATACAGTGATTGCCGATTGAAATTGGAAAAATTTGACAAGAAATCGAACAAAACGTATGGTCAGCCTACCTTGTGCAGACATTCTATGAAATTTTCTATTTAACAAATCCATAAGATTTTAAGATTTTGTGTTAGTGTTTTCCATTTATAAAAAGGACTAAAGCCACAGAATATCTCAAAGTCTGCAATCAATTCCATTTAGACAGAGACTCATCAGCAATTACAAATCGTAAATCTATCATCTCTTATCGAAATTATCTGCTGAACACGCCCATTTCCATGATACAACTATACCAGGTATGACATTCAAAGTTTATCGAGTACTGACAGCTTTTGCTACAATCGAGAAAGAGAGAGTATAAAACAAAAATCAAAGCACCCTCAATGATTTTCAAACCATAGCCCCTGTGGCACGAACAAATTCGCCAATTCACACCGAATGCTTGCCGAAGTCATGCTGTACTGTGTGTTAGAGAGAGAAACAGATTCACATTTATGCGCTCTCTTCTTGGGGAATCCTGAAGAGAACAGAAAAGTGTGCTGGTTGTGTTGGTGAAAAAGAGAACTCTTTCCAGATCACAGTCGTTTTTCTTGGAATTCAGTCGCGTTTGCACAAAAACACGACTGACTTTTCGGGTCCTGGTAGCTATGAGTGGCTGGCACTGCTTTATTGGCTCGAAATTTGTACAAACTAAAATAAAAATAGAAATTCCGTCGGCAAAACAAACAAAATTTTTCACACAACCTTTTCAATCAAATGACAGCAACTCACTAAAACTGAGGAGTCCCAAAAAGAGAGCACAATCAGAGAGAGCGCCTTACCTGTCATAGTTGTATCATGCTTGAAATATTGAACGGGCAGGAAAATAGTTCGAAATATGAGGGTAAATCGAATTATCGAGAGTTCGAATTAACCGGGTTCAACCCATAGAATATCCACTGCTAAATTCTGGTCTAAATAACATAGCTTTCACTTGTAACCTAACAGTACTTATCAGCTGCATAAACCCCAAAAGTAAATGTTGAAGTAAAATTTCATTTTAGCTTTCCTTCCAACATTTGTACTTTTGCTTTACTTCTCGTTACTTCACAACTTCAAAGAGGTTTTAAACAGATAAATTTGAGAGCATTCAGAATTGTGAATGAGAAAGTCCGACTGATCGGCTAAGTATTGGGAATGTTCTTAAATTTTCTATGTAGTCTGTTTTTCACTCTGTATTTCACTGTGGAACACTCAAAATAGCCTGGGACGGGGACCAATAAATTGTGAAACTAGAGGCATCAGGTAGCAACACCTCATACCCAGTTTTTTCTTCAGCACGCCAAGTTCGCGTTTATGAGCACATTTATACTAGCAACACACAACTACAACATTTGTTGCTGGTTAAAAATATATGAGAGCTAAAATTTTGGAAAATTCACCAAAGATGAAGGGAGTCACCACAATTGTTATTCCAAATTTCCGCCTCCAATGGACAAGCGGTTAGTACCCCGCCCATATAGTCTAACTTAGAAAATGGAATAAATTGAAAACCACTCGATGGAATTTTGTAAGATTTTAAACATATTGAGATGCTGACCAATAAAATGAGGTCCTCAAGAGATGTTAACTTGGATCGAAAAACCGCGATAGTGGATACCACCTTTGAAAGCACCCATTATCAAGTCAATATAGGCAATAAACTAGACATAAAAAATAGACCGAACTGCGTTTTTCAGTTTTTACCAACGAAGCCTTGGTTCGCGGTTTATAGTCGTTTTTGTACTAGCAATATAATCCGAAAGTATTGTGTACAATTACTGGGCGGTCATGGGTCTTTTTTATTTTTTTGTTTTTTTTCTTTTATATGTAATTTTATTTAATTTTTTTTAATCGTTTAAAGTTCTCAACGGGTTTTATTCAGAAAAATATGAGTTCTTTTAGTTTCGAGTTCACCTAGTAAAATATTAGAAATTTAAAAGCTCATAAATAAAACTTCAAAATCTGATGTTTTAACTTAAAGCCGAAGTGTGTTTGCGCCATATACGACAACATGACGATTGAAAGAAAAAGCGATGTGTAAAACAATAAAATTAATCTTATAATTATTTAAACACCTTTTTTTTCTCACGAAAAAGTATAAGAGATATCAATATGAAAATTTTTACAAAAAATAGTACATCAAGTCAAAAATCGTTAATTTTGAGTTATGCCAGTATTGAAGTAAGTAAGATATATTCTTTATCAGCATCAACAGCCGAGTCGTTATAGCCAAGTCCGTCCGCCTCCCGCCTACACAATTTTGAGAAAACGTCATATCTCCCACCGGTTTGTACATAGATAGATATTCCGTACCTTCTAGAAATATTTAGCACTCAAATTTATTTATTGATTTGCCCAAGGAACGATAAAGATCGGATAAACAAAACTCAAGAAGTTATGAGCAAAGAAAGACTAGTAAAATAGAGTTAGAAATCTCCCAGACTACCTCACGACTTGGGTAACAGGCATCTTTAGGAATAGAAAGAGCGTCGTTTCGAAACGTATGTAGGTCGTTAAGGGAGGTATTTTGAATAACTTGACAGGTTTGGAAAGTACTTTGTCTTATTGCTTGGATAATTTACCCACAAATTCATCTGCCGGGGTCTTATAGTTTAGGTTCTTTTTCGTTTGTTTTTTTTTAAATGATTAGTTTTTTGTGTGTGTGTTTTTTTTACAGAATTTATTTGAAATGTTTAGCGATTTTAAAAACTATGACTTCTCTACTAAATCGTGAAATTTTGTGTTTTTTTTTTTTTGTGCCATAATAATGCGAAATTGTTGTACAATTAATGGCAAAAATGCTTAATGAGTATAGAAAAATATGCAAATAACTTTTGCAGGTCTTTTTTTGGAAAAAAAAAATAAAATTAAAGGAGCCACTTGAAGGGATCATAATGGTGGCCGGGCTGGTACTTAAAATGTATAAATCAACTTATAATTAAGTCTTAAAAGCAAAGTACATACAATTAATTGTGGGCGGGAGGAGGAGGAGGAGGAGTAGGAGGAGGGAAGATTACAAGTGTAAAATATATAAAATTAAACAAGTGGCAGGGGCTGGAAAAAGGCTTTTAAAGCACACACACACACACACACACACACACTCACACACACACACAGACATTTTTTGGCTCACTCTCGTTTCACATAGGCGGTGGCAACTCCTGATCCAATTCCTGGCTAAATCAGATGCGCCTGCTGTTCACTCAGCTTGAATGCAGCCGCATCGCTTAGCAAATGAAAAGGTACACCCGCTGCTGTGGTGGCCATGTCTAAAGCAGGAACTGCTGCACCCACTGTGGCCGGACTATTGCTGCCGCTGGCATTTGTCAAACGCTTCAGCTGTATGGCATCCAGTGGTGGCAAATGATGGGCTATGCTGCCGCTGCCACCGCTGCCGCCGCTGCTGCTAATGGTTGACAGTGTGGCGGCTGCGGCCAAACTGGAACCACCGCCCGCATGCGAAGCACCACGACCGCGTTTCCGTTTGGGCAGTATACCCTTGCGGGCCATATAGAAGCGTATGGTGGAGACGGGTATGTTGAACATGTTGCTGACCGTTTGGAAGGTCTCGCCCTTGGATACACATTTGGCGGCCTGGGCTAAAGAGGCCTCCGAGCGACGGACACGCTTGTATGAGGTATAGCCATCGATGGAGCTATGCATAAGGCCAGCACCTCCGGAGGTATTGGCCGATGTGTCCAGCTCGTTGGCATCTAGGCTTAAGGAGAGACCGCCTATGCTGCCAGAGCCGCCGCCAGCAAAGCTGCTGCTGTCGTTATCCTCATCGTGAGCGGCCACATAGTTGTGATCGTCCTCGATGGTGGAGTCCAGGTGGTGTTGCTGTTGCTGGAGTAGCAATTGCTGTTGCTGTTGTTGTTGCTGCTGTGGCTGTTGTTGTTGTTGCTGGGGTGATCTGTGGGGGGAAAAGAAGGAATAAAAGGGAAAGGGATAAGAGTATAGATTAACCCACCTTGTTTGCTGTTGCAGCAGCAATTGCTGAGCATTTATCTTGTTGTTGTTGGCCAACGCAAAGTCCTCATAATGCTCGCTATAAGCATTCCAATTATGAGAGGTCTCATCCGCAGAGTCATCTTCGGTTGGATCATTTGAGTTGTTGGAGCCAGCGGCATTTGTCAGCTGTTGCTGGTGTTGCTGCTGCATTAGCTGTTGCGTGTTGCTGCCGTTGGTCTGTTGCTGACGTTGACGTTGCTCTTTGAGCTGCAGCTGCTGCTGCTGCTGTTGCTGCTGTTGCATTATCAACTGTTGCTGCTGTTTAACATTCAGCCCCGCCGTCGTGCTGGTGGTGGTGGTTGTCGATGTGGTAGAATTGGTGGCCGTATCCTCCATTTCGGCACTATTCAGACTCACGGGTAATGGTGTGGCCAATGCTGCCTCCTGCACCACTGTCACTGCTGCCGCCGCCGCCGCCGCCTCTTGTTGCCTCATCTGCTGCAACTGTTTGTAGTTAATCGCCGCCTCTGATCCATACAGACCACGTATACGCAATTGCTCCGCACAACGCAACAACTGCCCCAGACCCGCTTGCGTCACATTCACCTCGCCCTTGTACATAAAATCCACCAGAGCCTGTATCTCCCACAATTTGATTTCGCTTGGCAGTATTATGACCGGATGTTTGCATGGATTCTCCGCCAATATGGCTTCGAAATAGGTGGAACAGGCGGCCAATACCAAACGATGGCAATGCACCTGATGACCCTCACAGGCCAGTGTGACATCCACAAACCGCTGGCCGGCCAATAGCTGGGGAAAGGCCGCCCCAATGCTGCCCAAATGGCTGTTCCATCGCACACAAAACTCTTGTGTGGCGGCGGCGGCGGCGCTCATTGTATGGCCGTAAAGTAGTCCACCGTTAATCTGTTCCTATGGCTCAGATGGCGTTGATGAATGGAAGCCCTCTATTGCCAATATGGCTGGGGGCTGCTGCTGATGCCCGCTTTCTCAGCCTGGAATTAAAAAGGGAAAATATATTTTAATACGACGGAGGTAATAGATGCCATAAGCTCTATCAAGAGGAATAAAGCGCCAGGAGAGAATAGGATCGTTGCAGAGCTCTGCAAATATGCGACGACGGGTTTCATTGATCTGCTTACGATGGCCTACAATGATCTTTTCACAAAAGGTGCATTTCCCCCGTCCTTTAAGCGAAGTATTATTATCCCCATACACAAAAAAAGGAGATCCTACCCTGGCCAACAACTACAGAGGCATCTCCTGTTTAAATGTGGTAATGAAAATATTTGCAGGAGTTCTTCTTAGCCGCTTAAGAAGTTGGGTACAGGACTCTGACGCGCTCAGCGAGTTCCAGTTTGGCTTTCGAAAAGGCTATTCGACTATAGACAGCATTTTCGCTCTTATTGCCATATCGAATTCCTTCCTGCAGAACGGTAAAAGTTGTATATCTTTTTCATCGACTTTAAGGCTGCTTTCGATACAGTGAACCGGAGAAGTCTCTTCTACAAACTTGGCAACTTGGGCCTATCCACTAAAATTTTGTGTGCTTGACAAAATCTATATGCAGATAATAGTGCAGCAGTATGGGATGGAAACACAATTTCGGATTGGTTTGTAACAAATACTGGAGTCAGACAGGGCTGCATATTGAGTCCTTTACTCTTCTCATTATATGTAGACGATATCACTGAGAACCTGCCCGGAGGAGTAACAATAGCGGGCCAAACTATTAAGACGCTAATGTATGCCGACGACATGTGTATTTTGGCCGACAGTCCGCACATGCTTCAGCAAACGATTAACAAAGTCACGGAGTACTGTTACCTGTAGACTCTGCAAATCAATACGGAGAAATCGAAGATAATGGTCGTCAGGGCAGCGGATGGGCGGATGGGCTCGAAATGAAACCTGGAACATGGAGGGTGTTCCACTCGAAATAGTCAGAAGATACAAGTACCTGGGAGTTCTCTTGTCAGCAAATATGTCTTTTACGGAGCATATCAAGGAGAAACTGAAAGAGTCCAAAATAGAGAGAACGTTAAGCCAAGTATAAAGTATGCACTTTTTTGTGCTGCAGTGCGGTCTATTCAGAGCTATGCAGCAGAGATTTGGGGTTATTTGCGGTATCCGGACGTAGAGCGTCTTCTAACCTTCTTTATTAAGAATGTCTTCAGACTTCCACTCAACACACCCAATTATGCTATTTACATAGAAACGGGGCTGTCCTCGCTGTATACTTATACGCTGCAAAGACATTTTGACTATATGTCAAAAGTTATGAAAATGCCCGATACAAGGATGCCGAAGCTCATAGCGAAACAGATGCTTTTAGAAGAAACGGGCTGTTTCTCTTCCTGGAAAGAACTGGCAAATGATTGCAACTGCGTCATACAATTGGAGAACCCCTTGCATTGGCAGCATTCACACGCGGAAATCATCAGCAAAATTAGTGAAGTGGAAATGGAAATGTTTATAGACCAGGCCAGTGCCAGTAACGAGCGGTTGATGTACAAATCACTTTTGCATAATCTGGGTGATCGGAATTACTTCAACGATGATTTGGGCATTTCCCGAATTAGTGCGATTTGTATAGCCAGGTGCGAAACGCTTAGCCTCAATGCAACTTCATACAGGCAAGTTGGATCTCTGGAATGTAGCCTTTTTAATCTGAGAGAACGTGAGGACATCCAACACTTTCTGTCAATTTGCCCCATACTAGCAGAGTTTCGGTTGCTACACTTCAATCGAAGCATTTTATCAGCAGAGGAAACTAAGCGAGCCCTAACTGGAGAGAGCTGGGCGGCATTGGCAGCATTTATTCAGGAAGCTACAAAATATCGTTGGAAGATCAATAATGGAGATTTTTAGTAAATTAACCGAATTTACCTACAATTTTAGTTACTATTATCTAATTTATTCGGTACAATTCAACAGACGGTTTTTTTCATAAACCAAGATGAAAACTACACATTCACATTTTCGCGCTCTCTTCTTGGGGAACCCTGCTATACTCGTTCTTCTTCTTCACTTTCCCAATCACTTCTGTATGGAGTTTTTTGTGCTATTCACACGGTATATCAATGATCTCTCACGCATGATGACAATAAACTACTCTGCCTATCATATAATAATATAATAATTTAGTATCCTATAACTGTCTCCGATCTGATCTGGACCCAGCCAGCAATTTAACAAGCGCCTAGTATTGAAATAATAAAATTATCCATATAGAATACTCACAAAATAAATGTTTAAAACGCTTAATTATTCCACTTACAATACGTGTTTTGTAACCGTATTTAAAAAGCTTGTGGAAAGCGTATAAAATTGAATTATAAAACATGTTTTGCAATCGTCTCTTTTAAGCTTATAAAGATTGATGCGTTTTGATTATAAAACGCCTACTTTGATGCGTTTTATAAATGTCACATCAGCGTTTTATAAGCGTTTTGACTATCTTTGAACGCTTACAAAACGTGTATTTTCATATAAAATTGTTTGCTGGGAATGGTTTCCAGTCCTGGTTCAACCTTAATCTTTTCAGCCCAAATTGATTGAAATGCAAACAGAACCTCTCTCTTCTCTTCTAGGTCTCTGGCAAATTTAAATGCAGCAGCAATGTGTGAGCGACTCTATCGTTTGTTATTTTTATTGACAGTGTCATGATACCAACCAATACGGTATGGCGGGCTACCTAGCATTGTAAGCTGAGAGCTTTTTCTGAGAAAGCCCTTGCATATAACATTTCGCAACACATTGAAGACTTACAAGCTGAGTTATAAGTTGCTTATTTTCCGCTAAGGGATAGCCACGCACAAGATATACTTAACAAGGTAGCCGCACTCGTTCTCCTACCTCCTACCTTGTGTAACGGCTGCACTAAGCTAAACGGCAGTGCAAGAAAGGTTACAAGAATACCTCGTCTCTTTGTTCTGATCGATAACTAACATTCGATAGGACATCCGATATTGGTGGTACACATGCACACGAGAAGAGAAGTGAAGCCAACTTCAGCTTAGAGTTTTCCTATTTCCGTTTGAACTTGGCTAAGGAAAAGACCCTCCCCGTCCGACGAGCACTAGCCGAAAGACTCCCAATGTTGACCGAAGCTTGAGCTCATAGCAACAAATGTGTGAAGCAAACGACATCCAGGCAAAAAATATCACTACAAAAGTGGCGCCCAGCGTGGGGCATAGACGGCAAGAATTTTCAGGAAAGAACAATTAAGGCAAAGATCTCGGTAGTTAGAATATCGCAAATCGAATCGCTTGTGTCAGTCTAGCCCCTCACATGATAAGCGTTCTACTAATACACTTTAACCGAAGATTGGTATCTGGAATACAGATAAGTTGGAGCAAGACTCTTCTATACCTGTCCGAGCCAATGTGAAAAGTGTACGAGTTAGTACAGCGTTCTAGGCCCTTAACATTACAACAAAAGCGGTTTAAGCATTGCTGGAAAACATATATATTCGAGTGCTGGTCACCAATTTTATGTCCGTAATGGCACTTACAGCCCATGTTGTGAAGGAAGCTAGAACAGATCGTGTCAAAATATAAAATACGTGGGAACGATGTAGGAGAGAATAAACAAAAAAGGAAACATCGATGAGATATATTTTGATACCCCTTACATTTAAATGAGTTCAAGTAATCAGAATCGCGAAATTAGGTCTGACCATTGCATCGATAGAGTTTACGTTTGTGTTAAATAAAAAAAGGTGGCAGTACATCGAAGCCCAACAACTGTCCAATTTACAGAGGAAGATAATATCTGCCCGGTAAGTCTAAGTGTGATGCAAATAACGCAGGATAGAGTGATGGCTCGATGCAAACATAAGTTTCATAAGGCTTGTATAAATAACTGGTTAGATACATCATACACGTGCCCGAAATGCAGAAGAACAATAGCACAAAACAGTCTATTGGATATAGTCGGGGAAGGAAGTACGGAATTAAATAGATCTTTAGAAACTGGATGCAGAGCTCGAAGCTCACTTTCAACAAACCAGAAAGAGAGAGTTCATAACGATAATACCAGTTTGAACGAAGGAGCGGTCAATATTAACACTGCAGATGCTCGGACGGAGGAACGTCAAATGCGGATCGGTTTGAACAGAGAATTAATGGACATTTAGAGCAGCGGTTCATGGGGCAAATGGAGCAAATGCAGGCGGCTATAACACAGCTCACACAACAAGTTGCCAGATTGATGAATGCCGCAGCCCCCCCCCCCCCCCTCGTCTTCCCTCTTCATGTAGTTTATTTGCTTTCATTACTATTAATTTCTGCACTAAATACTTAAGTTTTGTTATTTCTTTTTATCTGACTGAACTTTTCTGATCTTTTGTAATTTAGGTTCAGTAATGTTCTTGCTTACAGTTTCCAATAATGAACGTCACTACATTCTGAAATGACTTTTATCGTAATTTCTTAATTTTAAACTAAGGTTCTGAGAACTAATAAAGTTCTGCACAGCAACTGTAATATTAATACCAGCCTTTGATGAATAACCACTATAGTCTCTGAGGTGAGACCAAAGGAACGAGATAAAAATATCACTACACTTGTACTTCGCTCTTCTTTTTCTCTCTACATTTTTCTTTTTTTATAGTTTGGCTCGACAGCCCGCCCCTCAAAATCTCTTCTCTTCTTTTTTCTTGTTCTTGTTTTTATTTGACCTCTGTTCTAGAAACTTTCTGTGCCACTCCGTCCACTGTTTTAAATAATCCCCGCTAGCTTGGTTTCGACACTTCCTTTGTTACACTTATTGCTCTGCATTTATCTCGTTTTCTATTGATTTTGTTTGTATATATCTTAAATTAACTGGTATGGCGCGCACCGCACACCGTCTCATTTTTACTTTTAATTCGATTTGTGCTTGAAACACGCAAAGTTCAACTTTACGTTATTCGATCCTCGCCCTGTCTTCTCTGTCGCTGTTTTATTTTGTTGCGCTTTGCATCCTTGAGTTTTGCGAGACTCATCTGAAACTAAATTGTCTCGCAAACATCTTACTCTTTTGTATTCTGACTTGAATAAAGGAAATGTCCCTACCATACTCTATAAACTCGTTCTATTCGCGTAACACACTATGAATCGCAAAATTTAACCGTATGGATTCTCGAAAGTAAGTACAATTTAAATGTATTGCTCGACATTATTATAAACAATGCATAATGAGTCATTATTAAATTTAAAGTTTTTTTCTTGGTCACATTCTGCAAAATCTTTTTAGAGAAAAAGCAATAATTCAAAACTCCCATCAGATCCAGCTTTCAAACAAAGTAGAAATTGTTGTTTAGACACTTCTTCAAAACATTTCCAAAAATTAGCTGCGGATAGCTGCAGATTCAGCGCCGGAGATGATATAATATATATACACTGATCTACAGCAATCTCCCAAAATTCCTAAACTAACTTTTTCTAAAGTATTTTGGACCGCTAAGCATGAAAATCGATATAAATATAAAATGTGTCGAATAGTAATCGAGATATTCATCAAATCAAATACATTTTTGAAGAAATTGAAGAAATTTTGTATTTCTGATTTATGACTTCGAATTTGTAATCAGCGACCCTTTAAATCCCCGAGTACAAACTTTCAGCCAAATCAAATACGTTTTAGAAGAAATTGTCCGGTATATTGGATCCGCTATTTAGTTTTTCTGTATTTTGAGTTCGAATTCGTCCAAGTACAGACTTTTAGTCAAATCAAATACGTTTTAGAAGAAATTGTCCGGTATATTGGACCCGCTATTTAGTTTTTCTGAATTTTGAGTTCGAATTCGTAATCAAATACACCGAAAACCCCCCCGAGTAAAAGCTATCAGCCCAATCAAATATGTTTTTTAACTTTTGGCCAACTTTTTGGTATTTGGGAACACTGTTTGACGGCTTCACCTTGTTAATTCCACCATGGTTAAAGTCATACTCTTTGCTTGGGGAACCCAGCTTTAGGACTGGGCGTTCTGTATATAAAACTGTCTCTTATTTGTTTATATTGAAGCTATTTGATATATTTATCCCACTGTGATCAAACTTGGCGAAGGTTTTTTTTTAAAGGATCCAAACTCGGGGGGTCTGATCTTGGTTGGGTTGGCCTGGTATGCATGTGTGTGTAAGCCTTATACTAAAAACTTTTCAAACTTTGCGCTTCGGATTCGGCGTTAAACTGTAGGTGACTTGCTCTTGAGATTGAGAGAAGTTTGGTTTGGCCCTTTGGGGCTTTATAGCCAATTTTACATTTACAAGACGTTTTCCGTATGAAGTTCCACATTCGGGTTCATGTTTGAAAGAGTTAGCAAAATGAAGAAGAAGAGTTCAGTGAGCAAGTAATTTTTGTTCACTCTCTCAAGCAGAACAAAGCAAAGCTACATGAAGAAGCCGCTCAATTTTTTAAAGGCAAATGTGCCCTCTGCCGCCGGAGCCGCTGTTTAATGCTCAGAAGCCGCTGATCTAGTTTAGTTCTCCGAATTCAAAGTTTTGATTAGCTGGAAAATTGCACATTACAGTTTCATTTACCTGCTGTAAACAAAATAAGCACTTTATCAAACAGTTCCACATGACCAGCATCAAGGACACACACACACACGACGACGACGACGACGACGGATGATGATGATGATGTGTTAATAGACAGCCAATTAAATGATTAAAACAATATGCGAGCGCTCTAATGCCATAATTACCCTGTTGTTGTTTTACTGTTAAGTTGTGATTGCTTTTGGTGCACCTCACTCTCTCGTTCTCTTCTTTCGCTTAAAACTATAACAAATTTATTTGAAATCCAATTGATTTTTTGTTTTAAATGAATTTTTCGTTTCTCGTCTAGAAATGTTTATGAAGCGACGCAGAGTAGCAAAATGTGACTAAAGAAAAAAAAATTTATTTTTTGTACAGACTCCTGCGGTCTGTGCTTCTTCAAAATGTTGTATGTAGTGGTGCTTCTTCCTTTTCGACTGTGTCTGTGTGTGTGTGTGCGCTGAGTCGTTTTTCTTTTCGTTTTTTTTTTTTTTTTGCATTAAACAAACGCCAAAAGACAAAGAATAATACTGCAAAAAGTAACGTAATAAAAAGCAAGCATAACAACAACAAGAAGAAGCAGCCACAGCAAAGACAAGGCACCAGGCACAGGCTATGAGAAGACCATCAAGGGGATGGGGGAGAGCGGGTAGACGGGGCAGCGGTGGAGCACGAGAGGAGCAGAGCAATTTTGAGCACTTTACTTTAGCATTTTCGAATTATACAAAAAGACGGGCCAAGCAGCAGCAGCAGCAACAACAACAACAGCAAGGAAGCACCAGGCAAAGCAGGAACAACAAAAAACAAGGGAACAGGGCCGCTCTCTCTCTGTCCAGACTCTCTGTCTCTGTCTTGCCTGCAGACAAGCATGCAAACTTCAAGAGAGAGAGAGAGCGTCTTGTGCGCGCGCAGTGGCGCAAGGAAGCGCAAAGGAAGTTGCAAAATGCCTTACAGTGGTACAAAACTATTGCCCAGAGCACCTGTAACATTTTCGTTTAATTTTTATTTTTGTTAAATAGCTCCACTGTGCAAACTAAAAGGAAAAGGGATGCAAAAACAGCCAACAAAAAGACAACAAAGCAAATTGTTTATTCTGCAAAGACAGAGAGAGGGAGGGAGAGAGATAGAGTGACCACAAGTAACCCAACTGGAAATTTAGTACAACTTCTTTGAACCGTTACAATTCAAAATTCCACTGCAGGCAACTTATTTTCTGAACAGGGTTTAACCTCTGTGCAGATCTTAAAGAATACATTATGCTGGTACATTAGGTTTGGTATACTGTTCTTATAACAAAAGAGCTTTCATGTCATTATTATTGGAAGAGATTTTTATTTCCTAGGAATATCGGTTCAAAATCTACAAAATGGTGAAGCTGGTTTTGCTAAGGCAATTGCTAGTTCAAAAATACCAATAAACAGCGAACCAAGGCTTCGTTGGTATAACTGAAAACGCAGTTCTGTCTATTTTTAGGTCTGTAGTTTAAAAATGGTTTTTCATATGGCGGTTTTTTTGGCCGTCGAGTACCAGGGAAAGGCAATAATCCAATATACTATCATAAATATCGATTCTAATAAAAACCTACCGTGCGGCTTAAAAGATATTCAAGAATTAAGGTTTAACTTCTTCTGAAAAATCTTTACCAATTGCCCAACTGAAGGGCATTTTTATATTGCGTTCACATTTGATGAATTTTAAAGATTTTTATCTTAAGTCGTTCAAAATCAAAATTTTGTGCTTCTGGTACTAAAGTAACCATTTTATTTTTTTTTTTTGTGAATTGCATATTTTATCATGCACTTGAATAGGGACAAAGGTGACTTCATAAATCCGCGCAATGAAGCTTAACTTTTGTCAACATATGTATGTATAAGCGTTTTAAATAGAAAAAATAGAGTAAGCTAACTTCTCGACCGAGGTTTATATATTTATTTTGCAGGGACAGAATGGCTATACGATATATTCATCCGATTTTCATCAAACTTTTTTAGGAATATTTATAACTGAAACGCTACCATTGAAAACAAAAAGTTTTTTCTAAAACTATTTTTTCGACCGATCATTCGTATGGCAGCTATATGCTATAGTCATCCGATTTATATCATGCACTTAACAGGCCAAAATTATGTGTTAGCATATCATATTGATCAGTAATGAGTTTGGGAGCGATAGCATTGAAAACAAAAGAAGTTTTTATACCAAGACTTTTTTCAGATCTATCTTTTGTATGGCAGCTATACCATATAGTTGCCCGATTTGCATAAAACTTGCTGAAATTATGTGAAAGCATTAAAAACTTATAAATACGTGGTTTGGGAGCGATAGCATTGGAAACAAAAAGTTTTTCTCACTAGAACTACTTTTTCAACCGATCGTTCCTATGGCAGCTATATGCTATAGTCATCCGATCCGGCCGGTTCCGACAAATGTGCAGCGTATTTATACCAAAAGACTCGTGCAAAGTTTGGTTGAGATACCTTTAAAACTGACGGAGGAGATAGCATAGAAACAGACGGACGGACGGACAGACGGACGGACGCGACACGGACAGGCTATATCAACCAGCCGCGTGATCTAGAAATATATACTTTATGTGGTCGGAGATGCTTCCTTCTGGCAAAATTGGCTTCCGGGGGTTACAGGCAAATTGAGAAAAAAAAATTGGAATAAGCTAAAGTGTTGTATGCAATTTTTTTGAAAGCCCATCAAATTATGGGAATAACACGAAAGATCGCACCAAAAAAACATTTTAACGCACTGCAGAGCAGCGAATTGTTCAAAAAGCTTCAAATTTACACTGTTCAGCTACGAAAATGCATTCAAAATTACAATTAAATGCAAGTGTTTTCCATAAAGCTGACCTCTAAGAAGATTTTAAAGTAAAAAAAAACCCACCACTTAATACCCAACGTAAAGATTCTCGTCAAGTGTTTGCTCGAAATCATATGTCTTGGCATGTCCCATATAATACACCATTATACATTACTCACGGCTATGATGATGGAACAGAACGTGTTCTCATTTAAAAACCATAATTTTCATCCAAGTTAAAGCGTTTTTAAACTAAAAACACCACTGTATGCCATTCCTTCTTTCTTGTATTAAAAAAATTGCTTACACACCTCTTCAATATTTTCACTGTAATTGGCCTTTGTCCTTAAGAGACAAATAACTCAATTTGCACATACAGGGTGGTCCATCTAGTGTTTAAAATTTAAAATATTTATATATATAAATAAATAAATAAATACATCAGTCAGTATAAAACAACCAAAAAAAATATTTTTATTGTGGCTACTTCAGGGTTGAAAAGTCAGCTTTCTTCCAAAAGCTTGCCACGTGGTGTGTTTGCAGAAATAATTGGCTGTGTTTAAGGCTGTGGCGTTCTTTCAATTCTTTACGTACAGCTTGTGTCAAACATGGAAAACGAA
Source organism: Lordiphosa stackelbergi (assembly GCA_018904235.1). NCBI lineage: Eukaryota > Metazoa > Arthropoda > Insecta > Diptera > Drosophilidae > Lordiphosa > Lordiphosa stackelbergi. Next base: position 25,047 of record JAEIFU010002249.1, read on the forward strand.
GATTAAGGTATTTGGAAGAAGATTTTAAAGAAAACCGTATGTTTGCTTTTGTTTTGTTACTGTTATTTGAGTTGTTGTTGTGGTGTCTTTTTAGTACGACCTAACCTAAAATTGATTGTGTTTTGTGGAGCAGAAGTAGTGAATAAGATCTAATTAACTCCAGTTGTAAACGTCCAATTAATGTTAAATATGTGTACAACGAGATGGTATTAACAGTTTTTGCGCATATTTTGCGGAAGAGAAATGCTGAACGTTTGGAGGAAGAACAAGCAGAAGAGTAGTGCGCTGTTGGACTGGGCAATGTTGGACGTTTTTCTACAGTCAATTTCTGCAAAAAAGTCTGGCGATAAAGAATTGTCGTTTATTTAGCAGCATACATTAAAAACTGCCGATAATTCAGAGATTACGAAAACTCTGGGATTCAAAAAACCAATTCCTTTAACATAAGATGAAGCCTTAGCCTTTTTGCTGGACAATAACTGCATTCGAGCAATGTGCATTCAGAAAAATTGTGATATATATCCTTGCTACACGAAAATACTACAGCCCAAATCACTATGCAGACCATCAGGGATATGATGATTCTGATGAATTATGGGTGGAATTGATATAAAACAATAATTACACAGCCCAACAGTGTATTTGGTGCAGGTCTATTTTTATCTGATTATGTTAATATAGATTGCACTGAACAAAAGTTTTCATTGGTTTTGTCCTATCAGCTCTTGTTTCCAAGATATGACGGAAATACGAAAAAGTTGAATTTTTGGCCCTCTAGGATTTATGAAGGCCACACTAGGCACCACGTGGCCGTCTGTGGCCTAGTGGTTAGTGTGCTGGACTGCTGGGCGGGAGGTCGTGGGTTCGATCCCGCCTCTGAACATCTAATAATAAAAAGTTTTTTTTTTTTTTTTAGAAACTAGCTTTTACACATACGGTCACCTTCACCAGCTTAGTGGCGCCAGCTGTGAAGTAACTAGCCATGAAAAAGCAATTTCTCAAACTTTGCCGTTCGGATCCGGCGTTAAACTGTAGGTCCCTTTCTCTTGTGCGAAAAATTTAAAGCACACACGCCAAGAAATTGAGAGAAGCTTAACTTGGCCCCGTTGAGGAGCTGTATAGCCAGTTTTACCTTTTACCTTTTTACACTAGGCACAAATATGTGAGTTTATGAGCTATTTGCGATAAAGTATATATTAATCCATTTTTAAAAAAATCAAAGGCGCTACATAAGTACAGCGGAAAGTGTCTAAATTGACCTTTAAAGACAGACATTTTTCGATTTATAGCCATTTTTATCAAAATAAATCATCCCGTTCAGGCCAGCGCGGTTCTTGGATTAATATATTCGCCATCTAAGCATATAGTCCAACATATGATTTAATTTTGTAATATTTTCGCCCAAATATTTTTTTTAGTTGGCAGCACTGTCACTGTCAAATTTCATGTCAAAATATTCATTATTTTTTGAGTTACGCTTGGTTTTGTGACACGCAAAAAGTGGCGATTTTTTAAATGTCTGAAATTATTCAACAAAGTGCGATTAAATTTTGCTTCCTGAATGGAATTACCGCTGCGGAAACGTTGAGAATGTTGCAGAAGGCTTACGGCGACCAAGCTCTGCCAAAATCAACAACATTTGACTGGTACAAATGGTTTAAAGAAGGCCTAAAAAATCACGCCAAAGTCGCTCAAAAATCAAGGTCATGCTGACTGTTTTCTTCGATTATCGTGGTGTCGTGCATTATGACTTCCTTCCGCCGGGCCAAACTGTCAACAAGGAATATTATTTAAGTGTTATGCGTCGTTTGCGTGAAGCTATTCGCAAAAAGAGGCCAGATTTATGGGCCGAAAACTCTTGGCTTTTGCACCACGATAATGCGCCATCTCACACTGCGCACGTTATTCGCGATCATTTGGCCAAAAACAACACTATCGTCGTTCCGCAACCACCGTATTCGCCTGATTTAGCTCCGTGTGTCTTCTGGCTATTCTCCAAACTCAAAAGACCACACCGAGCACAGCGTTTCGAGTCGATTGAAGAGATTAAACGTGAATCGCCACGCGCTCTGAAGGCCATACCTGAAAGTGACTTTTTGGCATGTATCGAGGACTGAAAAAAACGTTGGCATTAGTGCATTGTATCGGGAGGGGATTACTTTGAAGGCGATGAAATTGATTCGGAAGAATAAATAAAGATTTTTTGATTTATAAACAAATTCCGACTACTTTTTGCCCACAGTAGTATAGTCCAACATATAACTTAGTTCAGTGATTTTTTTGGCATATTAATCAGTTTATTTGGCAAAGTTATAGCCTGACTTCAAAAAAGTCAAATGTCATTTGGAATATTTAGTAAAAACTTTGACATTTACGAAATGGGATGCTATTTGCTTGAATAAAGTTGGGAAATATTAAAAACATATTTAAACATAAAAAGAGGCAAGCTAACTTTGGCTCGACCGAAGTTTATATACCCTTGGAGCATGATATACAGTGCCGCTCAACTGAACAGGTTTGAAAAATCTTGCTCACATTTTCCCTCTTTCTTTGCTCTAATTGAATTTTTATACCCTTGGAGAGGGTATATTAAAATTGTCCGGATGTTTGTAACGCACAGAAGGAAACATCTCCGACCACATAAAGTATATATATTCTTGATCAGCATGACGAGCTGAGTTGATATAGCCACGTCCGTCTGTCCGTCCGTCCGTCTGTTTCTATGCTATCTCCTCCGTCAGTTTTAAAGCTATCTGAACCAAACTTTGCACGAAGTCTTTTGGTATAAATACGCTGCACATTTGTCGGAACCGGCCGGATCGGATGACTCTAGCATATAGCTGCCATAGGAACGATCGGTTGAAAAAGTAGTTTTAGTGAGAAAAACTTTTTTGTTTTCAATGCTATAAACTAAGAGAATTATTCTGTAGATACGGATTAGTCGACACTTTAGTAAGCGACCATGGACGTCAGTTTACGTCAGCTGAGTTCAAGCATTTTATGCAAATGAACGGCATTCACCATTCTCTCACGGCACCAGGACATCCGTCTAGTAATGGAATAACGAAATTTTTGTTAAAGTCCTAAAGAAGTGCGTATATGCGACTCTAAAAAGTTTCCCTAATGAAAATTTAGAAACTGTGGTAAATCGATTTTTGGCCGACTATCGAAATACAAAATACTGCACTACTGGAGAAATGCCTTCGAAGATTTTCTTCAAGCGAAGTATCAAGACTAGGCTAGACCTGCTAATACCACCCAAGATAAGAGAGGTCATTTTTGAAAAGCAAAACAAGGCAGTTTTAAATTACAAAGGCAGCAGAAGTGTTGCATTTAATGAGGACAAAATGTTTTCATAAAAGATTATACTAACCCTAATAAGTCAGCAAAAATAGAAAGGAAACTGGGAACGAGGCCGTATTTATGCTCCTTCGCTCACAACAATCGTCCCATAAAGAGACATACGGAAGATAATTCACCAATTGACGGCGGAAACAACGATCCTGAATTCAAAACTGGCAGTGTGGAGGTCGCGTCGCAAGTAAATACTGAAATTTATGAGACTCCAAAACGAGAACTAAGACCTCGAAAAGATGGAAAAGTACTGAAGATTTACATCAAAATTTAAAAAGAAGAAACTATTGTATCTTGAGTTCCTTTTGAGCACAGAATGTTATTACATCTAGTTTTTAAGAAACTCATAACAACATTGTATATTATTGTATTGCCAAACAAAATCCCTGTTAGTATTGAATTGGAAAATGTATGTTTAAAAGACTTAGAGGGAGCGTGTTAGATATTATCGATATGTATATCGATGTATGACAAGCTCATCATCGATATCAGCAGTGAGCGTGACTCACGAATGTAACATTCAAGAAGAAGAATAAAATACATACACACTTTGCTATAGAATCCGCATGGCGACATTACATTTAGATTGATTTATATTTAAGTATCTGTTTTATTTTTAACTATATGTATAATTTAAAACAGTTAAATAAAATCAAAACATGACAAAAAATGAGCCCTTGATGTTTCCAAAATGACACCGATTTGTTCCTTAAATGAGCCCGAACTGTTCCAGAAGTATAACCAAAATATTCCAACAAATTAACCAAATCAGTTCCCAAAATGAGCCCAATGTGTTTCGGGCCCAAAATAAGTCTAGATGTTTCAAAAATATTCCGAAAATGTTCCCAAAGTTAGCCCAAAGTGGTTTTAAAAACGTTACCAAAATGTTTCTAAAAAAAGACCCAAAATTTGCAAAATGACACCAAAATGTTTTCAAGCTGAGCACAAAATGTTATTAATATGACAGGCGAATGTCACTGATGAGTTGGTAGAGGTACCAATGAAACAGCTGTATGACCACCTAGCCTCCTTTGTGTTGTGTTGTGTTCCTGCTTTATGAAGTTATGTGCAAACATAACGAGACCTAGAGCCAGCGTACTATTGATGGTTTGACACCGAAATGTTGATGAAAATCGAACAACGGGTGTACATATTGTGTTCATGAAATGACACCACTGTTCACGGTTCAAGAAAAAGCAGGATTACTCTACTTTTACCTTTTACCTTTTTACATTTGCTATATTAAAATCTAACCATTTGTAGCCTATGAGCAAAATCAAAGCTTCGTGTTTGGGTTTTCTGTAACGTAATTCAATGCAGCTCATATTGAATAAACTTTCGTTAGAAAAGTTTACTTAATGTGGTTACACGACCCACAAATGTAAACAAACCTCGCTGAACACACGTTTATGCTATGTGAAGTGCTGTGCTGGGTGAAAACGGACACTTTATTTAAATTCAGCGAACAAAAGTTATTATGAAAAGTTTTCTATTTCTCCTGTGTTATCAAACGCAGGAGTCTCAGACTCTGGAGCGGTTCGCAGCCCTTTCTTTCTTGCTGTTATAAAAAAAAACCTAGCCGATAGCTCAAATTCGCTAACAAATGGTCGGAAAGTGGCAACGCCAGCACACTGCAATTAGGTCACACTGTAATTCGATAGATGCCACTCAGCTGAGTGCTCAGGTCAAATGGAACCGGTTCTATTTCGTCTAATCAGACGCCTTGTACCACGATCGGACAGCAAATCAGACAAAAACTCAGCTGAGTGATCAGGTCGTGTAAATAGAATAAATTTGATTGAAAATTGCTTTAAGGCAGTCAATAAATTGGTTTAATGCTGTTAAAAAAGTAAGTGTAAACAAAATACAGCTGTTTTTTCTGTCGATATTCTGTTAACAATATTTTTAATAAATTTTTTCGCTAACTTAGAGATGAGATGGGCATTGATTGCTTAATAATAGGATATTAATTATAATATAATTATGTAAATGCATTTTTGAATCTCTAGTTTGAAAGCTGTTGCAAAAAAAGAAATTTGAATATGGCGCGCGGTTTTCAGTCCCTTCCTTCCCCTTCTGTCTGCACGTTGTTTGTTTTTGAATGAAGCCCCAGAACCCGCTCAGCTGTAAAAACAAAAACACGAAACGAATGAAAACGAAAGGGCAAAACGCATCCCAATCAGAAAATTCAATGCAAAAAAAAAAAAAAACGCTGCAGGAGAGCAAGAGAGTAACATAGAAAGAGAGAGAGAGAGTAATAATAGTGAGGGTGAACGGCAGCTCATGCTCTCTCCCTGGCCTGCCAAAACGAAGGAAGCAGCCGCAACAACAACAAAACTGAAGCACAAAAAGGAGACACAGACGCATCAATGCTTGTTGGTATGGGTGTATGTGTGTGTGTGTGTTTTGTGTGTGTGCAAAATAAATCACAAAAAACTAAATAAATAAGACATCGTCTGCCAGCAGAGACAAAAATATGCATACTTTGCTTATTTAAAAATGAAGTTGAAGGGGAAGACAAAGGCATATTTTTTTTTCGTCTGTGTGTTTATATTTAGTCGAAAGGATGTATGTGTACACATGCTTTACCTTAAGCGTCGAGGCAAAGCGACGCCGTCGTTGCTCCCTCCCCCCCTCTTGCCCTCCACCAACTTCCTGGCGTTGGTCTTGGTCCTGTTCTGTTACTCTGCCCTCTGTGCGCGTGACGTCTTTTTGTTTAACAAAAGTCCTCACACAAACACACACACACACACACACGCGTACACACTTACACTTATTGATTTTTCGCACAAACCTTAAATGTTTAATAAAAAAATTTCAAACTGCTTTAGTTAGGAGGCGCGTGTTTTTTTTTGTTCTCTTCTTTCAGTTTCAAACTCAACGAACGCAGCCAGCAAAAAGGAATGCAAACAAAAACAAACAAAAATTGAATTCACAAATCACTTGGCCCGCAATTGCAACGAATGTTAATGTCAGCAATTGATAAATTATTGATAATTGTTTACGATTTCACTGGCTTGGCTATTATTCACTTCTTTTTTTTTCGCAACAATTTCAAATCGAAGATTGAATGTATGAATTATGCTAAGGCGTAACTGCCAACTGCTTGCAATTGAGGGGGACTGCCAACTTGAGGTAGTTTGAGGAAGGAAAGCGTTAAGATGTGGCGTGAATTAGTGTGACCTGAAATGGCAGTTGGCTTTGAATGAGAATCAGTGCTGCCAGATGGTTTTCAACTTTAAAATGTGGCAACTCTGTGCAATTGTTATCGATAGATATCGGGGGGAAAATGAAAGCGTGTGCATTTTAAAAAAATGCTGATTGTGTGTTAGTCTCAAACTCAGCAAACCCTCTCCCTCTCTTTCTCTTTTCATAACTATCATTAGCCCCTAAGCCTCTTTTGCAAGTCACTTTAGTCACTCTCAGTACAATACCTCTATCGATATATCGATAACACATTGACAACCCTAAAGTTTTGCCATCCCTGAACTGTCACAATGACACTTTCCTCTCTAAGCTCCCAAGAAATTGGACAAAAAAAATCGCACACAATTTGAAATTAAAAAAGGATTATTAACATGTCGCCTGATGTAAGTTTTAAAATAAAAAAATTATTACTTTTCCTCAACCATTTCACTTTTACAGCAATTACCCAAACGTGCTGCCGCCGCCAACAGCATCCTCATTTGCTATCTGTGCAAAAATCCTTTCGGAAATGTGGATACCCTTAAGGAACACTTGGCCCTGCATGTCCAGGAATTGAAAGCCTCGGGTATGGCTCTCGCTCCTCCTCCAGTGAAACCCAAACGCCGCTACCTTTGTCATTTGTGCGGCAAGTTGCTTAGCTCGAATCAGGCTCTTCGTTATCATATAGCCAATGTCCACAAGCCAAAGGTCCGATGCTTAAAATGCCTCAAAGTTTATGTGAGAAAGGGAAATCTCATCAAGCATTTGGCCGTCGTACACGGCATTTCGAGTGCAAAGCAGCAACCTATGTTGCCCGGCCGGAAATTACAATTTAACTATATTCCGCCACGGTCGCCATATTCCTATCCAAATCCCTGGCTGCAGGGCTAATATGAGTCAATGGATTGAGCCCCCCCGAATGTACACCGGAAAACAAACGCTGGCTGTGTAACCATATCTTTAATATAAATATTTTAAAGAGTTTTTTCGTACACAGCAGAACGTGCATTAGTAATCCCCTAAGGAACATATACTTTGCTTAATCTTATAATACATAAAAAATGTTAAACACAAAAAATTATCCCTTTATGAAATCTCTTTCAGTTTTTTTTTAATAAAGCCATACATACATATACATAGTTATATATTAAATTATACACTGACAACCATAAAACAATTTTAATCTTTATAATTTCCTTGTTTTAGCTCTATGGCTGATGCGGCTTTGTTTTCAATTGCAATCAAAGAATAATATCGTAGCCCAGCTTGGTCCAAAGAATTTCTTAAATAGTTTCTAATTATTTTTTTTAAATATTTATGTTATAATTTCTTTACAGAATTGTGTGAAAGAGAAAAGGTGGTAAGTGATTGCCTAGGGCAATCAAGATCACTCAAGATTGTTAGGATCTCAATGTGCTTTTCAGAATAGATAGATCTGAGACCCAGGATATTATATAAATAGATTTTACGGTGAACATCATAGTGTGTCACCGGATCTCACAAACTTACTCCCACACACAAAACATAGAAAGGCTCTGTCGGAATGAGAAGGGCGAATTGCCACATTACGACCTCAAATCCAGATTTCACAAGCGGCTTCCGTAAACTCAGACTGGGTCGGAAATGATTCCTTCTCCCTGATACATACAAACGTAATATACTCTGTGGACCTTTGGCACAAAATGCGCCGCAGGCAATTTAATCGTGCGTGAAAAAGAATTAATAAATGAGTATCCACAAACTGCTCAAACAATAAACATTGATAAACTTTGCAGAATGTCATGGGGTAACGACATAGCTCCGACGACATATCTCCGCCGTTTTCCAAACGACATATCTCCGCGCGGAGGCGACATAATTTATCAGCAAAAATATTGCCAAATATTGTAAAAACTGTATAAAATATTTTAACAAGCTAATACATTTTTAACAAGTTAAGATCATAAGAGCCTAAATATTTAATTTTTTTTTAAATAATTAATAATAAAATAAAATAAATTAAAATAGAATAATAATATTTACCTAATATGATCTCAACGTGGATATGTCAACGGAGATATGTCGTTTTTGAAACGACGCCGTGTTACAAACGACATATCTCCGCGCGGGTTATGTCGTTTAAGACGTCATATCTCCGCCGCATTTCAAACGACATATCTCCGCGCGGAATATGTCGTTTCGACGACATATCTCCGCCATTGATCACAGCGGAGATATGTCGTTTTAAAACGATTTTATATTTTTTGACATTTGACGAAATGAATTCACATATTTTAGTACAAAACCTGCAAATTGTTCAGAAATTGATCAGAAATAATTGATCAGAAATAGAAATTGAGCAGAAATTGATCAGAAATAGAAATTGAGCAGAAGGGAAAAAAGGAAAAAAGCAGGACCGCCTCGACTTTGTTGTATAATAATTCTTTATAATTCACGGCCCATCGATGACATTTTTTCCAAAATTGTTGTTCAGAACGGTGTTGTTCTTGATGTTACTAATTTTCTTTATAGTATTCTGCATATTAATATTTAACAAGATGGGATTTTAAAGCGTCATATCCTAGGTGCGTTAGCTGTTGCGTTATTTGACGACCATAAAAATAAGGAATTCTCAACTCAAGTGACATTTCGTCTGCACTTTCTTGATTTTTTTCAAAAAATACATCGAAAGATGTTGCCTGCGTGAGCACAGGCTGATGAAATCTAAAGTTCTGGAGCATGAAGAGTTCTACTGAATCCTTAGAATTGCAGCATTGACAGCAGTAAAAACATGCAAAGAGATCAGAAACTCCGTTTTTTTTTTTCAATTTGAATGATGCCTCGCAGTCTCATTCTTAAACTTTACTAATGCTCCAATAATGTAAAGCAGCACTCAGCGAGTGTGTATATTCATTCATGTCTTTCATGCAAACAATCGTTCTCATCAATCAACAACTGTTCGCTTAGTGACAATCTAAATATTAGCATCTTTTTCTAAATTTCTTGATTACTAGAAATATTTGGTTTTTGCATATATTCTCTGAGGGGGGCTTCAGCCCGGATGAAAAATAGTTATTTTGCACGTAGAATTTTCCAGGCGTTGAAATCCTGGGGTGGATTTTCCGACATTGAAAAATCACATTTTTAATAATTTCGTATTCTGTCCTTACAAATCGAGTTTCAAGCCAATCGGATGAAAAATAAATTTTTTTCATGCAGAATTTTCCGGACATTTTCCTCGTGGGCCATTTTGGATTTTTCAAAATCGGGAAAACATGTTTTCATTGAAATTATTTCGCTTACTATGCTTACAAACCAAGTTTCAAGTCAATCGGATGAAAAATAACATTTTCCCTCTACAAGCTTTTTCGACGCTTTTCCGACCTTTCCGGGCGGAATTTTCCAAAACCCCGTCTTAGTAGGCACTTTCACCACTAACAGAAACTCCTGTCAAATTTCAGCTTTCTATCTCTTTCCGTTAAGGCTGTGCAATGATTGCCAATGAGTGAATCAGTCAGTCAGTCGGGACACTCTCTTTTTATATTTATAGAGATTTGACTGAAACAATCAAATTGAATCACAAGGCAAATATTTTTTATCATTCAGTACTTCATTCTTTATTGAATTAACAAAAAAATTTTATATTTTAAATAAACGTAGTCTTCGTTAAAAATTTTTTTTCAACGAGCTCTTCAAAAATGGCATATTTTTATCATGCACTTGAATAGGGACAAACGTGATTTCATCATTCTGAGTAAAACTCCGCGCAATGAAGTTGATCTTTTGTCAACATATAAACTTTTAAATAGAAAGAAATACTATTGTGGGCGGTAAAAGCACTAACTAATGTCGAAAAAAGCCAAAATAAGGTTTATAAGGAGTGAAATCTTACGTACGGGCAAATTGCTGAAAAGATTGAAATAAGTTAAAGTGTTGTATGCAATTTTCTTAAAAACCCATCAAATTATGGGAATAACAGAAAGACCCGCACAAACAAAACATTTTCATGTACTGCAGAGCAGCGAATTGTAATGAAGCTTCATATACACCGTTCCGAAAATCGTTTAAAATTACATTTTTTAAACGCAAGTATCGTACGTACGGGAGTTATCCATAAAGCGATATCAAGAGCCTACAAAAAACCATTTTGTAAAAAAACTTAATAATCTTTTGGGTAACGCAACAATCTGATATTTTACTTTTGGTTTGAATGAATACCCGGTTGCTTTTTTATCGTGTGTGTGGAGTATTAGTGAGTTGACCCCCCACGGATAATACAATCAAGATTTGGCTTATTGCAATTTTGGGTCCGCAAATTTAATAAGGTTGATGTTCTTAGAACAAGTAATTGCTGATTTTGCTCACTATTCGCCAGTAACTCAATACCTAGCTAAAGTGAACCGAACCGAACCATTTTATTTTTCGGTTTTTGGTTCGGTTCACAAGCACAAAAAGCGGTTCGGTTCGGTTTAAAACCGGTTCGGTTCAGAACCGGTTTGCATCCCTGTTAATTATAAAAAAACAATAAACAAACACCAAATGCTATTTTCACATTAATTCTTCATAGTTCGCGATTTATCGATTTCGCGATATTTTCCGAATTTTTGGGGTTTACAATACTAGACAACTTTCAATTTCTCATGTATGATTTCTAAACTAAAGCATCTTTGCCACTGAGATTGAAGGGATAAAACTTCCACAGTTTGGGTTAGGTTATGTTTCCAAAAAAACGTAGTCCAACTCGTCCAATTATATCTACAAAGAAAGTTATTTTGGGGTAAAAAAAGTAAATTTGAAACACATTTGCCATCAAACCAGAAAACTATGTTCTACCTTGAAATAATTTTTGTTTCGGTCCATCGAAGTAAATTTTTTTTTAAAGTTTTGGTTAAAGAGGTATGTAAAAGACGATTCCGCGGCCTTTGCAGAAAAATTTTCGAACTTGAATTGAAAACGTTCTCAAAAATTGGGTGGATCAAATGGGCTACTGCCAAGTCAGCCGTGGTGGTCATTTGACCGAAATTGTTTTCATACATAAATGAAATGACCAATTTTTCCAATAAATGTTCAACCTTTGAAAAATATCGAGCCGTTTTTTTTTAATAGCAAAAAAACAAGTGAACACTCATGAGAGAAGCGGAACGCTTATTTCTTACTCTCAAAGCTTTGCTTGACTGACGCTCGCTTAAATATGACCAAAGTTTTCTTATGGACTTACGGAAATTAGTGATCTGAAAACCAGAAATCCATCAACACAGCCTGAATTATGGTTTTTGTTTATTGTTTTTTACATTTTTTTTTTTTTTTTTTTGGCCAAATATGATTCAAACAGATTTGTTTAAAGTTGAAATGAAAGTATTTTTTTGTAGTTTTTAGGCCGAAAATGGTTTAAAAGTTAGTTAAATAGTGAAACATTACAATAAAATACAATTTAAATCCGGTGGCTTTAGGTCCAATGACATTTATGGCTTCATATTCAGGGTCAGTGTGGAGAGGGTCTTGATTCGGGTTAATGCGTAGCCCTTGTGAGTTTTGTACAGTACAGCCTTGATCAAATTGACATCTATATTCCCATTTGTCTGCCTTTCTTCTCCAATAGGTTCATCACCTCCATCATTTTTCCTCTGTAATAATTTAGTTCCTCCTGGCGGCTGTCCAGCGACTGTTTGATGGCAACGTCCTTCTTAGAGTTCGGTGTTTGTGTCCAGCGTGTGATGACGGTCACTGTGGCCGGCGCCACTGCAAATTTCTCATAGTTTCGTGCCGCCAACGCATCATAAGTTTCCAGTAGACATCCTCGCTTTTTTTCAACGATTTTGAAAAAGTTATAAAAACGTTTGGCGAAACACACGTTCGTATAAAATTCAGCATGAATCACTTTCTCCACGGGTAAATCAATCTTAATGCCCAATCTTTGGAAGCCTTTGTCGAGCAAGTACCAGTTGCGGCGAAAATGTGTAACATGGTCCGTTGTGTAGATCACTTTATCTAAATTAATAGCTCCATCAAATAGAATGTTCAACAGCTGGCAATACGGTGCGCCCGTCGCCAATTCCTCGATATTACGAATTTCGGATCTCAGTTTTGAGTTCGCCCATTTGAGTATCTTGTGGGCTGCCAGCAGATCAATATAGGTCCCCATTCTTTTCTGTTTGTGTAAAATTGAAGAAATTTGGTTAAATGTGTTTTATTATTTGTATTTATATTCCTGTTTTGAGTTGTTGTCTGTTGTTGAGTTGAATCAGGAATATAGAATGAAGTAACTAAAGCAATGCTTTAGTTAGTAGACTAAAAAGGAAAAATCTAGGCCTACTTGACAACAAAAAAATAAATAATAAAATATAAGGAAAACTTAATTCCCCTTTCTTTATAAAGAGCGAAACTGCTACTAAAACTAGAAAAATTTTATTTTTGCAACAGATTCCTTTTTGGGTACATATTATGTAAATAGATTTATAGAAAATTAGTACCACCAGCACAAGCAAATTTTAAATAGTTGCCCAATTAACTTTTTTAACATTAAGGAAACTTTGACCACATTTTTAGAAAGGGGTGTTTAGATTATTAAACACAAAATAACAACTAAATCAAACTAAAAATTTATGTACACAAATTGTAATCCCATGTTAGCCCAAAATAGTTATTACTAAAACAAACTCACCCTTAAGATTACCAAACAGTGACTGAGCTAAATGTCTATTTTAATATTAGCTGTTTAAAAATAGATTCTTAAAATCCAACCCCATGCAAAGAGCCCCATCTGCGACTGATCTAAGATAACAAAAATAGGGAGAAGCTAACTTCGGCTCTACCGAAGTTTATATACCCTTGGAGCATGATATATGCTGCCAGTTTGTTATATGGCTATACGATATATTCATCCGATTTTGATCAAATTCTCCAAAATTGTGTTGAAATACGCGACCATTGAAAACAAAAAAGTTTTTCTCACAAGAACTACTTTTTCGACCGATCGTTCCTATGGCAGCTGTATGCTATAATCATCCGATTTGCATAAAACTTGACAGAATTGTGGGGTAGTATATAATATTGATCTGTGCAAAGATTGGGAGCGATAGCATTGAAAACCAATAAGTTTTTCTCACTAAGACTTTTGTTCAGGCCTATCTTTTGTATGGCAGCTATACTATATAGTTGTCCGATTTTGATAAATCTCGGTGAAATTATGTAAAAGCATAGAAAACTCATAAATACGAGGGTTGGGAGCGATAGCATTGAAAACAAAAAAGTTTTTCTCACTAAAACTACTTTTTCAACCGATCGTTCCTATGGCAGCTATTTGCTATAGTCATCCGATCCGGCCGGTTCCGACAAATGTGCAGCGTATTTGTACCAAAAGACTTCGTGCAAAGTTTGGTTACGATAGCTTTAAAACTGACGGAGGAGATAGCATAGAAACAAATATTTTGAAAAAATATTTATATATTTTTACCTTTCTTGAAAAAGAAGGATTTTTGAAAAACTTAGTCTAGCAAAAACGACCCATCCTTCAAAATTCTCAAAAAATATATGTGAAAGCCGCATCTTTTCCAAACATTTTGAGTGCCCGAACATATCGGTAGTGTATAGGAATACACTTTTTAGATGAGCACGGTTGTAAGTTTGAATTTATTGCTAGTTTATTATAAAATATAATAAAAAAAAAACCTAAATAATTAAAAAATAAAAGAATTTTTTTCAAAAATTCAAAAACCTACCCTAAATTTTCATGTTTTAAAAAGAATTTATTTTTTTTACATAAAATAGAATAAAAAAAAAAATATTAATTTTAAAATTTAATATATATATAATAAAAATAACTAAAAATAGTTATAATAATAATACAAATAATAATTAAATATAATAAAAAAAAAAATAAAAATTTTTCCAATATTCTAAAAACTTACCCTAAATTTTCATGTTTTTAAAAAATCTCCAAATTTTTTTTTTTTTTTTTTTAAAAAAAATTTAAAAATTTAATAGAAAGAAAATTAAATAATAAAAAAAAATTTAAAAAAAGTGTATACTAAGTACAAGATTAATAGATAATCTATATATATATAAATATTTAATATATTATTATATAGTTAACAATTCCTATAAAAAATTTCGCAATTCAAAAATATAGACATAATATGTAAAAATTTTATTTATATAATTTTATCTAATATCTCTCGTATTTATATATATATATAATAATTTATTAAATTATTATAAATAAATAAATTTATATATAGTTGTAAATTTATATTATATATATATCTATATAGAAAAAAAATTATTAAATATATTATTATAATAATATTTTTTTTTTAACTAAATTTAGATATTTAAATTAAATAAATCTATTTTTTAAAATTGTAATTTTTTTAAAAAAAACCTATAAAATAAGAAAAAAAAAAAAAAAAAAAAAAGAAGAATTCCGTATTATTAATGAATTGCCTGATAAAAAGGATTACCTTGATAGGGTAAATTATGTAATAATTTACATTCATTAATTGATTTTATTGTTTTTTTTTAAAAGACTTTATATCTAATAGAATTAAACTATTTCTAAAAGTATCAAAAACTTTTGTGCATCGTACACTAAAATATAAAAAGATAAGCTAATTAAGCTACTGGGTTCATACCCCATTTATAAAGGTTTTAATCCTTTTCTTTTTAATTTTTAATAATTCTTCAAAAATTTTATTTATTATAATTATGATTATTGGAACTATAATTACAATTACATCTAATTCTTGGTTAGGTGCTTGAATAGGATTAGAAATTAATTTATTATCTTTTATCCCCTTACTAAGAGATAATAATAATTTAATATCTACAGAAGCATCTTTAAAATATTTTTTAACCCAAGCATTAGCTTCAACTGTATTATTATTTTCTGTAATTTTATTAATATTAAATAATAGAATAAATATTCAAATTAATGAATCTTTTACATCAATAATAATAATATCAACACTATTATTAAAAAGAGGAGCTGCTCCTTTTCATTTTTGATTTCCTAATATAATAGAAGGTTTAACTTGAATAAATGCATTATTATTAATAACTTGACAAAAAATTGCTCCATTAATAATAATTTCTTACTTAAATATTAAAAATTTATTATTAGTTAGAGTAATTTTATCAGTAATTGTAGGTGCAATTGGTGGTTTAAATCAAACATCCTTACGAAAATTAATAGCTTTTTCTTCTATTAATCACTTAGGATGAATATTAAGAGCTATTAGAATTAGAGAATCTGTATGAATAATTTACTTTATATTCTATTCATTTTTATCATTAATTTTAACATTTATATTTAATATTTTTAAATTATTTCATTTTAATCAATTATTTTCATGATTTATAAAAAAAAAATTTTAAAATTTACTTTATTTATAAATTTATTATCTTTAGGAGGTCTACCTCCATTTTTGGGATTTTTACCTAAATGAATTGTTATCCAACAATTAACAAACTGTAGACAATATTTACAATTAATAGTGATAATAATAATAACATTAATCACATTATTTTTTTATTTACGAATTTGTTACGCAGCTTTTATATTAAATTATTTTGAAAATAATTGAATTATTAATACACAATTCAATAATTTTTATATTAATTTATATATAATTTGTTCATTTTTTTCAATTTTTGGATTATTTATAATTTCTATATTTTTTTTTATGCTCTAAGGCTTTAAGTTAAATAAACTAATAGCCTTCAAAGCTATAAATATAGGAATCCCTTTAAGCTTTAATAAGTCTTAGTAAATTATTACTCCTTCAAAATTGCAGTTTGATGTCATAGTTGACTATAAGACTAATTTATTTATATTTTATAATCTATTGATTAAGAAGAATATTCTTATAAATAGATTTACAATCTATCGCCTAAATTCAGCCACTTAATCGCGACAATGATTATTTTCTACAAATCATAAAGATATTGGAACATTATATTTTATTTTTGGAGCATGAGCTGGAATAGTAGGAACATCTCTAAGAATTTTAATTCGAGCTGAACTTGGACATCCAGGAGCATTAATTGGAGATGATCAAATTTATAATGTAATTGTTACTGCCCATGCTTTTATTATAATTTTTTTCATAGTTATACCTATTATAATTGGAGGATTTGGAAATTGATTAGTTCCATTAATACTTGGAGCACCAGATATAGCTTTTCCTCGAATAAATAATATAAGTTTTTGACTTCTTCCTCCTGCTTTATCATTATTATTGGTAAGAAGAATAGTAGAAAACGGAGCTGGAACTGGTTGAACCGTTTACCCACCTTTATCAGCAGGAATTGCTCATGGAGGAGCTTCGGTTGATTTAGCTATTTTTTCTTTACATTTAGCTGGAATTAGAAGAATTCTAGGGGCAGTAAATTTCATTACAACTGTTATTAATATACGATCTACAGGAATTACTTTAGACCGAATACCTTTATTTGTTTGATCTGTAGTAATTACAGCTTTATTATTATTATTATCTCTACCTGTATTAGCTGGAGCTATTACTATACTATTAACTGACCGAAACCTTAATACATCATTTTTGATCCTGCCGGAGGAGGAGATCCTATTTTATATCAACATTTATTTTGATTTTTTGGTCACCCAGAAGTCTACATTTTAATTTTACCTGGATTTGGAATAATTTCTCATATTATTAGTCAAGAGTCTGGGAAAAAGGAAACATTTGGTTCATTAGGAATAATTTATGCTATATTAGCAATTGGATTATTAGGTTTTATTGTATGAGCACATCATATATTTACTGTAGGAATAGACGTAGATACACGAGCTTATTTTACATCTGCTACAATAATTATTGCTGTTCCAACCGGAATTAAAATTTTTAGTTGATTAGCAACTCTTCATGGAACTCAACTATCTTATTCACCTGCAATTTTATGAGCCTTAGGATTTGTATTTTTATTCACTGTAGGAGGTCTAACTGGAGTTGTATTAGCTAATTCTTCAGTAGATATTATTCTTCATGATACATATTATGTAGTTGCTCATTTCCATTACGTATTATCAATAGGAGCAGTATTTGCAATTATAGCAGGATTTATTCATTGATATCCATTATTTACAGGTTTAACAATAAATATAAAATGATTAAAAAGTCAATTTATTATTATATTTATTGGAGTAAATTTAACATTTTTCCCTCAACACTTTTTAGGGTTAGCAGGTATACCTCGTCGTTATTCAGATTACCCTGATGCCTATACAACATGAAATATTATTTCAACAATTGGATCTTCAATTTCTTTATTGGGAATTTTATATTTCTTTTTTATTATTTGAGAAAGTCTTGTATCTCAACGACAAGTAATTTACCCAATTCAATTAAATTCATCAATTGAATGATACCAAAATACCCCACCTGCTGAACATAGCTACTCTGAATTACCACTTTTAACTAATTAATTTCTAATATGGCAGATTAGTGCAATGGATTTAAGCTTCATATATAAAGTATTTTACTTTTATTAGAAAAGTAATATAATTAATGTCTACATGAGCAAATTTAGGTCTTCAAGATAGAGCTTCTCCATTAATAGAACAATTAATCTTTTTTCATGATCATGCATTATTAATTTTAGTAATAATTACTATACTAGTTGGATATTTAATATTCATATTATTTTTTAATACTTTTGTAAACCGATTTCTTTTACATGGTCAATTAATTGAAATAATTTGAACAATTTTACCTGCAATTATTTTACTTTTTATTGCTCTTCCTTCTTTACGATTATTATATCTTCTAGATGAAATTAATGAACCATCAGTAACTTTAAAAAGTATTGGACATCAATGATATTGAAGTTATGAATATTCTGATTTTAATAATATTGAATTTGATTCTTATATAATTCCAACTAATGAATTAGCTACTGATGGATTTCGATTATTAGATGTTGATAACCGAGTAATTTTACCTATAAACTCTCAAATTCGAATTTTAGTATCTGCTGCAGATGTAATTCATTCATGAACTATTCCTGCATTAGGAGTAAAAGTTGATGGAACACCAGGTCGTTTAAATCAAACAAATTTTTTTATTAATCGACCTGGTTTATTTTATGGTCAATGTTCAGAAATTTGTGGGGCAAATCATAGTTTTATACCTATTGTAATTGAAAGAGTTCCAGTAAACTATTTTATTAAATGAATTTCTAATAATATAAATTCTTCATTAGATGACTGAAAGCAAGTACTGGTCTCTTAAACCATTTTATAGTAAATTAGCACTTACTTCTAATGAAAAAAATTAGTTAATTTATAACATTAGTATGTCAAACTAAAATTATTAAAATTTTTTAATATTTTTTAATTCCACAAATAGCTCCAATTAGATGATTAATTTTATTTTTAATTTTTTCTTTTACATTTATACTATTTTGCTCAATTAATTATTATTCTTATTTACCCTCTTCACCTAAATCTAATGAATTAAAAAATATAAATATAAATTCAATAAATTGAAAATGATAACAAATTTATTTTCCGTTTTTGACCCATCAGCAATTTTCAATTTATCCTTAAACTGATTAAGAACATTTTTAGGACTCTTAATAATTCCATCAATTTATTGATTAATACCTTCACGATATAATATTTTATGAAATACAATTTTATTAACTTTACATAAGGAATTTAAAACTTTATTAGGACCTACAAGACATAATGGATCAACATTTATTTTTATTTCACTATTTTCACTAATTTTATTTAATAATTTTATAGGCTTATTTCCATATATTTTCACAAGAACAAGTCATTTAACATTAACTTTATCTTTAGCTTTACCTCTATGACTATGTTTTATATTATATGGATGAATTAATCATACACAACATATATTCGCCCATTTAGTACCTCAAGGAACTCCAGCAATCTTAATACCCTTTATAGTATGTATTGAAACTATTAGAAATATTATTCGACCAGGAACTTTAGCAGTTCGATTAACTGCTAATATAATTGCTGGACATTTATTATTAACTTTATTAGGTAATACAGGACCTTCAATATCTTATATATTAGTAACTTTATTATTAATTACACAAATTGCTTTATTAGTTTTAGAATCAGCAGTTGCTATAATTCAATCTTATGTATTTGCTGTATTAAGAACTTTATATTCTAGAGAAGTAAATTAATTTATATTATAATGTCTACACATTCAAATCACCCATTTCACTTAGTTGATTATAGTCCATGACCTTTAACAGGAGCAATTGGAGCAATAACAATTGTATCTGGTATAGTAAAATGATTTCATCAATATGATATTTCTTTATTTTTATTAGGACAAATTATTACAATTTTAACAGTATATCAATGATGACGTGATGTTTCACGAGAAGGTACTTATCAAGGATTACATACATATGCAGTTACTACTGGATTACGATGAGGAATAATTTTATTTATTGTATCTGAAATTTTATTTTTTGTAAGTTTTTTTTGAGCTTTTTTTCATAGAAGATTATCTCCTGCAATTGAATTAGGAGCAGCATGACCTCCAATAGGAATTATTGCTTTTAATCCTTTTCAAATTCCTTTATTAAATACAGCAATTTTATTAGCCTCAGGTGTAACAGTTACATGAGCTCATCATAGTTTAATAGAAAATAATCATTCTCAAACTACACAAGGATTATTTTTTACAGTATTATTAGGAATTTATTTTACAATCTTACAAGCTTATGAATATATTGAAGCTCCTTTTACAATTGCTGACTCAGTTTATGGATCTACATTTTTTATAGCAACAGGATTTCATGGAATTCATGTTTTAATTGGTACAACTTTTTTATTAATTTGTTTACTACGACATTTAAATAATCATTTTTCAAAAAATCATCATTTTGGATTTGAAGCAGCAGCTTGATATTGACATTTTGTTGACGTAGTTTGATTATTCCTTTATGTAACTATTTACTGATGAGGAGGATAATTTTACTATAAATTAATTATATCTATATAGTATAAAAGTATATTTGACTTCCAATCATAAGGTCTATTAATAAATAGTATAGATAATTTTTTCAATAATTTTTATTTCTTTAATCATTATATTTATTTCAATAATTGTAATAATTTTAGCCTCTATTTTATCAAAAAAAACTTTAATTGATCGTGAAAAAAGATCACCATTTGAATGTGGATTTGATCCTAAATCATCATCTCGATTACCTTTTTCTCTTCGATTTTTTTTAATTACTATTATTTTTTTAATTTTTGATGTAGAAATCGCTTTAATTTTACCTATAATTATTATTTTAAAATATTCAAATTTATTTATTTGAACAATTTCATCAATTATTTTTATTTTAATTTTATTACTTGGACTATACCACGAATGAAATCAAGGTATATTAAATTGATCAAATTAATATAATACCAGGGTTGTAGTTAAATATAACATTTGATTTGCATTCAAAAAGTATTGAATTTATTATTTCAATCTACCTATATATATATATATATATATATATATATATATATATATATATATATATATATATACATTATGAATATGAAGCGATGAATTGCAATTAGTTTCGACCTAATTTTAGGTAAATCTACCCTTATTCTTTAATTGAAGCCAAAAAGAGGCATATCACTGTTAATGATATAATTGAAAATATATTTCCAATTAAGGAAGTATAGTGACAAAGTAAAAGCTGCTAACTTTTTTCTTTAATGGTTAAATTCCATTAATACTTCTATTTATATAGTTTAAATAAAACATTACATTTTCATTGTAAAAATAAAATAATTATTTTTATAAATTACTAAAATTAATTCACTATATTCAAAGATAAAATTATCTCCATAACATCTTCAATGTCATACTCTATATATAAGCTATTTGAATATAAAAACAATTTAAAAATAAACAAAATTATAATTCAAAATACAAATGATAATAAATAAATTTTCAAATTATTATTATGTATTATTAATAAAATTTGTGAATAATTTATTAATTTTTGATATAAATGTTGACCTCCAAAATATTCTGATCAACCCTGATCAAATCTTTTTATAATAATTTGACCATAATTTAAAGGATAAAAAATTATTCCATAAGTTCTTATATAAGGTATAAACCATATTGAACCTAAAAATAATGTAAAATTATAATAAAAATAAGATTTATTTAAAAAATATAAATTAACAATTGAAATTATATACCCTAATAAACCCCCTATAATACAAACAAATAATGTTAATAATTTTATATAAATTGGCAAACAAATTATATAAGGATAAGAAAAAATTAACCAATTTAATATTCTACCCCCAATAATTCTTATAAATAATAAACCTATTATACCTCGTAATATTACTCAACCCTCATCATTTAATATATTTAATCTTCTACAATTTAAATCACCAGTTATTGAATAATAAACTAATCGAAAAGAATATCTAACTGTTAAACCAGTTGAAAAGAAGAATAAAAAAAAAGAAAATATATTAATATTTCTAATTATAACAACTTCTAAAATTAAATCTTTAGAATAAAATCCAGCCAAAAAGGGTATTCCACATAATGCTAAATTTGAAATATTAAAACATATTGAAGTAAAAGGTATATGAATTCTTAAACCACCTATTAATCGAATATCTTGAGAATTTTGTATATTATGAATAATAGCCCCTGCACATATAAATAATAATGCTTTAAATAAAGCATGAGTTAATAAATGAAACATAGCTAATTTATAAAAACCTATTGATAAAATTCTTATTATTAAACCTAATTGACTTAAAGTAGATAAAGCAATAATTTTTTTTAAATCAAATTCAAAATTAGCCCCTAATCCTGCTATAAATATTGTTAATCCTGATAATAATAATAATAACTGACCTAATAAAGAATTTATTAATAAAATATTAAACCGAATTAATAAATAAACCCCGCAGTTACTAAAGTGCGAGAAGAATGAACCAAAGCAGAAACT
>JAEIFU010002250.1:0-47525 GCA_018904235.1 Lordiphosa stackelbergi
GTATTCGATACTCAATACTTCATATTCAGTATTCTATACTCAGTACTCGACACTCAGTACACAAACACAATCCACCAGCTGCTACGGCAAATGACAAATGCTGCAGACTTTGCAAAGAAAGCAGCGTACCCCAAACCAATCGGTCGCAAAAACAAAATGTTCCTAGATTTAGTCCGTAAAAGAGCAAAGCTCTAAAAATCAATCTGAACTCGAAATGTACACATTCTCAATTTGAGTACAAAATTCCACAATCCTGCATAAAGATGTCTTGTAGTCGACTATAAGATAAAACAATCTAATTTTTTAGTAAGATTCAGAAAAGACAAAAATTAATGATATTCAGCATTTTGTATAACTAAGCGGAAGTGGGAGGGAATGGAAGTGGGTGGTGTTTCAAAAAATAACATTTCATTCAAAAAATCTGAAAAATTTATAAAAAAATTTACATTTAACTCAATTTTCTTCTGGGATTTAAACTCAGAACTTCATAGACTTAATACTCACGACATGACGTCTTAGCATGACGGTGCGTCAAATCACTGTAAAGAACTAAGTCATTTTTAAAGCTCTCAGCATGCAAAAGCCTGTTGGTGCTGATGAAAAGACTGTTGCCTTAGGACGGAGAGGTCGTGAGTTCGAGTCTTCTAGCATGCATAGATTTTGGTTATTTTTTATTTATTTGTGGTATTTTTAATCAGGGCAAACCACTTCATTGTTTTCAATGAAATCTTTTTATAGCTTCGAACCGAAATTTACCAATGTTAAATAATCGAAATTTTTCAAGGCTCTAGGTTATAAGGTGAAGGTTTTTGTTCAAACCTTGCTTGGCTCTCGTTTTACCCAACGAAAGAGAAAATGAATTAACTTTACTATATTTACAATTGACTTTGACTAAAATCAAAGCAGGTCGCTAAAACCCATATATGAAATTCAATTAATTTCCTATTTGTTTTTGAGAATCATTTGGTTGAATTATAAATGAATTAACAGCACAATAACAGAATGTTAAGTTAATAGAGCACGGGCAGCAAATCCTATAATTATATTGAATTATGGAAAAATGGCATACAATTTGCTGCTTTTACCTCTAAAAGGTTTGGATACAAACTTGGTTCCTGCTCGTTTTATTCCTGCGTTGCATTCGGTAAATTCAATTTTAAATTTGAGTTATGCAAACCGTAAAAATTGGCTTGTATGTGCCACAGCGCACACACACACACACATTGAAAAAACGCCGTGAGTTCATGTAACAAAAAAGTAACACAAAAAATATTAAATGGGAAAAGTTTTTCCCAAGTTAAATGTGCATTATGCATACACTTCTGAATAACAAAAGCCCGTAACCCATATTTTGTGAATGAAAAATGTTTAAATATTGTATGGTAGCCACTTTAATAACCAACTGGCTCTGTACTTCCTTATTTTTTCTTTTATTAATGTTTTCAATTCGTTTGCACTTCGCACTTGCTCGTTTCTTTTTTTTTTGGTAATGGCAACACTTCCGTTTCCGCTTCAGTCCCTTGCTGCTTGCAATCAATATGAGATAAGGATACCCGGGGACAGGCAGAAGAGAACGGAATAAAAAGCAAAATGACAAAAGATTTTCAATTTTCTCACACTTACAAGGGGAAACTGCCTGCCAGCGGGTTGACAAAGTATGCATAATCCATAAATGGAGAGGCCTGGGCCACATGGCCAAGTTGGAAAACTAAATAAAGCCTTTTTGTTATAAATGAGTAGTCAGTGCTTTAATATTTGTCCATTGTTATTTCTTCTTCTTCTTCTTGATTGGCCATCACCACCGTTTGACGGCCTCCAATCGCTTCTGCTCCTTGCGAGCTGGCACCAGTTTTTCACACCAAGCTTGGAAATGTCTTTCCGCACCTGGTCGTCCCACCTTGCATAGTACCAGTTCTTTCGCATTCCTCTGGTAGACCATTTCTGCTGGAACTTGTTGATCCATTCGAGGAACATGTCCTTTATGCGCTTGACTAATAAACAAATAAGGCATGTCAGAGCTCTGCAGTCGAATGCCCCGACTACAAAATAGCCCATAATTGTAACTGATAGTCACTTTTTTGGTCAAATTTAGTAACTAAAATCTGGTCAGACCACATCAGAATAAAAACAATTGGCAGCATAGACAGAGTTTCTGCTTAAGCTAAGTACTCAGACGCAGGAAATTTTTGTCGAAGCGGCAGCAAAAAAAACAGCTGTTGTTTGCTTAAAAAATTGGCGTACCAATTCGGGGAAATTCGTGAATTTATTTTGTGTGGGGCTGTAGGTATAAGCAGTGTCCTTTGTTTTGGGTTGCGGAAGCAAAACTTGACCACTGAGACATACTACCACAGCGACAACCCAAAAAGCACTCAGGTCGGCGATTGACATACCAACCATATCAACATGAGAGCATACTAAATAAGATTCTCCGCCACAAGTTATGCAGCTGCCGGTATCGAAATGCTTTAATGCTTTTAATTGGCCATATTTCATAAAATGGTTGCGACTGGTCCACTGTTATCAACTTCACTTATTTGTCCACCTCGCAACTCTCCAAATAGTTGTAGTTTTGTTTTTTAGTCTTCTTCACAGGCACCTCTGACAATTATCAATCAAGTTTAATAATTTCCAGACTCCCTTCGACAATTTGTCAGCTGTTTTTGAGAAAACAAGTTGGCAAGTCCAAGGTATACTCTTTGAGTTATTTTTGTGACTATATCCGTCTTGCTCTAACCACCGTGTTTTCCTATGTCGACATAAATTGTGAGTTTAAAACGAAGTATCACTTTATCAGAATGGAGTTAACAAATTAATTAATTGTCAACAAATTCCGACGGGGGTTAGCGTACGGTGCAGTATGACCGTTAAACGCCAAAACACCAATCTTCATCAAAATACCACCAAATGTGAAACGGGCCCACTACGCTGATTTGCTTGCTTTTGAATTTTGTTAATTAAACCAATTAAATATTCAGGGATATATGGAAAGCAGAAGTCATGGGCAATGCTAAATCTTAACGTTGGTTTAAAATTACGTCAATCGATTGTTTTTGTCGTACTTTTGCTATACAAACTATATTTTCTGCTCCTGAGCACCGGAATTGAATCAGCTGATTCTGACTGTCAAGTTAGCGACGCCAAGGAACGCTAATTTTAGTTTGACTGAGTTTGACCGAGGGTAAGAGGCCTGTCGGAAATTTACTTCATTTTTATATGGAGTTAACACCCGTCGGAATCGATTTAGTTTGTCTGAGGACTAAGCTTAACTTCAATCGTAGCAATAGTATTTCTGTCAGTAAAGAGAAGTTGCAAGCCAATAAGAGTTGACTCTCTTAGTTCTCAGTTAGTACTTGCTAGGGTTGTCAATATTTTATCGATATATCGATATTTTTGTTGGACGATAAGGGTTATTCCCAATATGATATTTTGTATACCGATATTGGCGATTATCGATATTTTTATAAACAGAAAAAGATAAACAGAAAAGACTATCAGAAAAGTTACTATGCAAATTATATGGCTCTTGATAAAACATCTGGTAATACAACTTTAAATCGCATTTAAGAATTAATCATACAGGTGTGGATGCGCAGTACGCTGCAGTATTAGGTGTCAGTGTTAGAATATATTGCAGATATCGTCATGAACCCAATAGCTTATTGGAGAGCTAGTGCGAATGAATTCTTCATGCTGTCTAAAAGTGCATTTCGATTAGGGTTGTCGGAAATATTATCATATATCGATATTTTGCCCAAAATTATTATCGAATATTTTTCGGGATTATCGAATATTTTGGTGATATTTTTCGGGGGATATTTTTGTTTTAGCCTTGCGAATAACCGTTTCTTGTGCTCTGGACATATAAGGCACAATGTTTAAAAGTTGTTTTATTCGGGGGTGCCACAGAAAACCTCTTTCAACAAATTCCAACCGAATTCCAATTCTTAGTGCCACAGAAATTTATTGGTTGGTTTCAAACCTCTAATGTTTTGTTAAGAGATTTTGCAAAGCTCTTTTCTCACTAGCGCCTTTTGTCAAAGTGGCGCCCTCTACAGCTAGCAGCTTAAGGGCTAGCGGCCTTAGGGCTGGAAACTAGTTCCTCATGTTTGGCGGCAACAAAACTTTAAATTTTGCATTATATTGGTGGAGAATGCGACTTAAAATTGAATTATTATTTAAAAAGTATCATAAAAACATATAACACAATCAAAAAATTTCAGTTAATCAATAAATTAACCAATCAAAAAAGGAAAATTTTTCGGAGATTAGCCATGTTTTTAGAGATGAAACATCAATAAACATCTGGTGTTTCTTTATTTTTTTAAATAAAATCTCTCGAAGTTCTGTGGCACCGACGAATTTTTCGAGAGATTTACAAACCAACCGTCGGCAAAATCTCTAGAGATTTCTGTGGCACCCCCGATTAACTGTAAACTGTGCAAAAAGCGCACTTAATCGCAAAGCTTGTAAAGCATAACATGATCGGAACGATTGGCATCGGCTATAAAAAGCGTGGTTTCTAACACCAGAAGACGAATGACCGCTATGAGACATAACTCAACGCGTGTTCCTAAAATCTTTGTCTAACGATTGTTGGTAAAATCAGAAGTTTTTAAGTTTCAAAGATTTAACTGAATAAGTTTTTATATGCTTTTGTAGTTTTAGTTTGAAAGATGATGAATTAAAAAGTAAACACTGCTTTCGTTCCATAAATTTAAATTCATGAATAAGTTTTCAGAACTTCTTATGTTATATATGAAATAAAAAATAAAATTTGTAAGTTATCTGTGCTTTCTTTTTTAATTATATTGCTCTCTGGTCCGAATTTTTTGTTCACTACTGAATACCTATACCCTATTGGGCTGGTTGCCTATACGTACCGTTTCATCATTCTCCCATGAATCTTCAGAGGCTTATCGCTGGAGAAGCGGGAGAATGATGAAATGACTTAGCTCTTTTTGTTAATGTAGTTTTTTTGTGCACACAACTTTCGACCTATCACTTAGAACTCCTTTATATTTTGTTTTTAATTATTATTAAATTTTTCTGATGTAGTTCTTATAAATGACGCCTTAATTACCTAATAGACCTGTTCATGTTAAGATCGGGCTTTTATTGAAAAATATCGAAAAATAGGTAGTATCGATGTTTTTGACACCAAAATATTTTTATCGAAATGATACTTTTCAATATCGCCAAAAATATCGATATAGATATTTTTGAAATATTCGACAACCCTAATTTCGAACATTACTTTCCTGGCCTCAGCTTCAAGCGTTCAACTTGTTTATGTAAATAGCATAATGTTTCAGTACACGTGTTTACAGACACCCGCAGCAGAATGACGAAAAATTAGACAACGGGTTCTCTTAATTTATTCACTTGACATTTTTTCTAAGCAATAAATCTTTAAAGCCTACACTCAGATAAGATACAAATTTAGTTCGTCACAATACTTCACATGAAAAAAACACGTTTGTGCTGCTTTGAAATCAGAACAATTTTTGAAGCCTTACTTATACAAAGAAATGTGCCCAACTAAATTTGTATTTCTTTTGAGTACACGCTTTTAAGGTTTAAAAATGATTAATGTACTGTGAAAAAATGGACAGTGTAGTTTGAACTATGGGAAACTGTTGAAAAGATTAGATATAACGGTCTCTAGAAATCGTCACTAGCAGTTTTATGGTTAAGAAGTTCCTTAAAAGCTTTTCAGTTTCTTAAGATTTAGAAAATAACGATAATATCGATAATTCGATGTTTTTGGAAGCGATATATCAAATATCGATATTGAAAATTTTGATTTTTGATATTATCGATATTGATATTTTGAGAAATATCGACAACCCTAGTACTTGCTATCGTCGGTAGCGGCTGAGGCTTTTAAAAGCGCTCAGCCCGCTCTCTGTACCGGTATACAATTATTCTCTCAATAGCTATATTGACAACTTCTCTGCTCCTGTTGCCTACCCCTGCCTTCAATCGAATTTGAAATTTCAACTAACTCTTTCCATTTATTTTTGACTTCCTTCTTGCAGCTGGTGTCTTGATCAACATTGAGTGCAAAGCCTGGGCCCATAACATCAAACATGATCGTTCAGATCGGAGAGGATCCGTTCACTTCGAGTTAATGGTGGATTAAGAAGTAACAACCACTACCAGCAACCAGACAAGGCCGCAGCCTTGAAGCAAGCAATGAGTGAAGGATGCATTATGAAGGAAGCAAGCAAGCAAGAAGCAAAGTCAGTCAAGCTAAAAACACACTCACACACACACAAAAGCAAAACGAGAAGAAATGGAAAGAAGTAGGAGAAAGGAAATGTAGCGCAGCAGCAAAGCATAAACAAAAAAATAAAAAACAAAAGTTGAAACCAACAAAGAGATACAGCAACAACCAAAGAAAACAAAAAGCTACAAGAAAAATAACTAAAAAAAAAAAAAAAAAAACACTAGAACAAACAAAAAATTTTCAAATAAAACCAAAAAACTACCCAACGCTACCCCCTCCCCCACACACACACACACACACACACACAAAACTTAATTTGTTAGGAGAATTTTATTTAGTTAACAATTTAGGCGAAACAAGAAAAACTAAAGAAACTAATATTTAAATAATAATAACAAATTGGCAAGTCACATAATTTAAAGCGAATATTGAAATATTATCAGAGTATAATAGAAATAATTGAATCAATAAATACTTAATTGTTGTTGAACAAATTCTTCTTGGTTATTGTTTGAATTTTATTTTTGTTTTGTTTTTTTGTTGGTGTAATATTTAAACAAATAAACGACAAACAGCGCAGCGAACAAAAAACAAAAAAAAAACAAATGAAACACTTAAAAGGCAAAAGCAGCAAACTGTACTTAAAACGATCTATCTATATATATATATATATGGATATATATATGTGCAATAAAATTTGTAAAATTGGAAGGCAACTATACAACAACAACAGCCGAACAAACCAAACCAAACACCCTATATAATTTGTTTAAACCAAAACAAAACAAAACAAAAACTAACTGTAGATTTTTAAATAAAATGAAGAAATAAAAAAAACCAAAAAACTGCAAGCATAAAAAACTAAATAAGAAACATATTTAAAATTAATACTCTTCACTTATTATGGAAAAAACCAAAAACAAAAACCAAAAGATCATTAATGTGAAAATTGCATGAAAATAACTAAAACAAAACCAAAAAAAAATACCAAAAAAAAAAAAAAAATAAAATATTATTGAGGCAAAAAAAAACAAAAAAACATAGCTGAAAAGTAAAGTACAGAGTAACTGGTTACAATAACAAACAAAAGAATATTATGTATACAAAACAAGAAATTAAATAAAAACGAACTCAATTTAACAAACCTTAAAACAATTCGCCTGATTTCCCACAGACCCCAGAGAATTTAGATTTAATTTTCAATTATTTTACAGCCAACAAAAAGTTCAAGCCTTAGTATAAACAATTTAGGTCACGACAACAACTAATTCAACCAGCTAACTGTGTTTTTTTACGAAAAACCATTTGGAGGCATATTTTTGGGGGGAGAAAACAAACAATTGTAGGGTTTTTTTTTAGCGAAGTTATATTATTTGGAAAACAAATGACAATATTTTTTACGGCCCCTAAGAAGGCTACAGATTTTGTGGTAAGAGCGCGCAAATAACTGTTGACCGTTTTTCCTTTGCGGTCTGCAACATAACCGAAAAAACATGCACGCTTGCTCTCTCTCTCTCTCTGAGCAGAGCACTTCGTTTCGCTTTGTTTTGGTTTTCAGTTGACTGTTTTCAGTTGAGCTATTCTAATTGTACTCATTCAATAACAACTTACAGAGAGCAATCCGACTGAGCGCTTGCACATTAACACTCAGCAGATGAGCAAAAAAATGAAAGGCTCAGCGTAAACGCTCTTTTTTTAGTGTTTGGCTTGTGTGGCTCAGAAGCCCAAACAAACGCCTCACTCGCACAAAAGACTTTTATTTTCTTCGCTCGCGTTCAAACGGTCGGCGAATGAGCAGAGCAAAAGGGCAACAATAAATTTGGTTGTTCTCTGAGCGCAGACCGATTTATTCAAGAGACTAGGTGAACGGTTCATCTCTGATGCTTTGCTCAAAGGGTCCGTATATAACAGTTATTTTTGGACAATGAAAAACGGTCAACAGTTATTGCGAGTACAGGTTTAAAAGCTGTCTATGCATATATTCAAGCGATCTACAAATTCATTCTCAATGATTCGGGCTTATTGAGGCAACACAAAGTTCTCATTGAGGTGAAGCAAAGACCTCATAGAGGAACACTTAAGTCCTCAAACCCCTGTTGTACTCAAACGATCTACAAATTCTTTCTAATTGATTCGGGCTCAGTCATGGCACTTATACCGATATCATTACCACACTAAAGCCCTCATCGAGGCACCATACAGTCCTCATCGAGGCAAAGCAAAGTACTATTCGAAGAAAACTAAAGCTCTCGAACCCCTGTTATATTCAAACCATCTACAAATTCTTTCTAATTGATTGAATAAAGTCCTCATTGAGGCACCACAAAGTCCTCATCGAGAGGAAGCAAAGTACTCATCGAGAAAATACATAGAAACTAAAGCTCCTCAGGAACTCAATCAAACACAATCCAATGAATCCCTGTCATTAAACGATCCACAATTATTCTAATTTTGGCTCAATAAATTACCGTTCATTACCAACTAAAGTCCTCATCGACACTCTATAACAATCTCAACCCACAAAACCAAAAGAACAAAATCCTTCAAATTGATTGAATGAGGCACCACAAAGTCCTCATCGAGGGGAAGCAAAGTACTCATCGAGGCAAAGCAAAGTACTTATTGAGGAAAACTAAAGCCCTCGAACCTCTGTTATATTCAAACGATCTACAAATTCATTCTAATTGATTGAATAAAGTCCTCATTGAGGCACCACAAAGTCCTCATCGAGGGGAAGCAAAGTACTCATTGAGGAAAACTAAAGCCCTCGATCTCTCGAGGCACACTAAATCACTCAACCAGAGCACCAATCCAATGAATCCCTGTTATTTTTAAACGATCTTCAAATTCTTTCTAATTGATTGAATAAAGTCCTCATTGAGGCACCACAAAATCCTTGAGGCACCACAAAGTCCTCATCGAGGGGAAGCAAAGTACTCATCGAGGCAAAGCAAAGTACTTATTGAGGAAAACTAAAGCCCTCGAACCTCTGTTATATTCAAACGATCTACAAATTCATTCTAATTGATTGAATAAAGTCCTCATTGAGGCACCACAAAGTCCTCATCGAGAGGAAGCAAAGTACTTATTGAGGAAAACTAAAGCCCTCGATCTCTCGAGGCACACTAAATCACTCAATCAGAGAACCAATCCAATAAATCCCTGTTATTTTTGAACGATCGATTGAATAAAGTCCTCATTGAGGCACCACAAAGTCCTCATCGAGGCACCAAAAAGTCCTCATCGAGGCAAAGCAAAGTACTTATTGGGGAAAACTAAAACCCTCGATCCTCTGTTATACTCAAACGATTTACAAATTCTTTCTAATTGATTGAATAAAGTCCTTCATTGAGGCACCACAAAGTCCTCATCGAGGTAATCAAAGTCCCCATTGAGGCAAAGCAAAGTACTTATTGAAGAGAACTAAAGCCCTCGATCTATCGAGGCACCCTAAATCACTCAAGCCCACTCGAACAGCCTATAACAGCAAGCTATATAAAGCTATGGTCCCACAGGCAAATAATTTGCCCAAATTTTAAGAAAAATTTCTCTAAATAGCCATGATTACAAATTTTGCACAACTTAAAACTAAAACTATGGTTCCATATGTAAGCAATTTGATCAAAAATAGCCGAAAAGTCTCCTAAGTTGGCCTATTTAGTCAATTTTTCACAAAAATTTGGGCAAATTATTTGCCTGTGGGACCTTAGCTTATGTTTTGCTCCCAGAATCTACAAATTGCACTCATGTGTTTGAGCGTGTAGCTCCTGTCAAGAAACCGTTGGACCCCCGTTGTCAGGAATGTCACCACAGGGATACCACCACATCCCACGGGATCAATTTTGTTTCCTTCTCTGTCTGACGAAGTCACTGAAGGGTACCAATGTGGTGCCAACGGACGGCACGGCAAAAAAAGATTTAAGATAGAAGCTTTATTTGAAACGCCTCTTTTTTGAGTGATGTTAATTCCATCCTAACAAAGAGAGATACTTCATTGTGACGACTCAAAATTTTACTCAAAATTATTGTCCACATAGGAAAACACGGTGGTTAGAGGAAGACGGACATAGTTACTAAAATAGCTCAAAGAGCTCAAATGACTCAGAGAGCCAATGACAGCGACGCTTCCAAATTCTTAGCGTGTGCTTTTTAAATCTTCTTTTCCAAGTGGACCACATACAGGAAGACGGACATAGTCACAAAAATAACTCAAAGAGTCCAAAAATGACTCAGAGAGCCAAAATGACAGCGAACAGTTGACTAATATTTGAGTGCAAAAATGACGACTTAGCAAAGTGTGCTTCTATGTTAGATCTTCTTTGGTCTGACAAAGTCACTGGCTTCAAAGGCACGGTCCATCTCTAGCCAAGTGTGACCGCACATCATCTCTGACTAAAATACCACAGACAAACATAACATTAATACAGTATATTCTAGCAGAAATGCCCCATAAATGTATTCCATATAATATATCTTCGCTAAAAAAAAATCCTAAAATTGTTTGACATAATTTAGGGCCGATTTCACATCTTCTACAGAGAGCTACGCACACAAACTAACAAATAAAACAGACTGTCAAATCTATAGCAGCTTTCTGGGAGCACACAAATCGGCTCTTATTTTATCAGTTTCCCCCCCAAAACAAGCCAAAAAATGGTCAAAATGTGTGCAAAATAGAAACAAAACCCACTTATTTCAACACTATCTCAACCAGCTCTCGCTCTCTCTCTCTCTTTTACAAAAACCAAAAGCCACAAAGAAAAACCAAAAAAAAAAAAAAAAAACTAAAGCTTAATAAACTAACCCCCCTTTTTCCATCCAAAACAAAAAAAAAAATAATAATAATAATGAAAACTTAACTAGAGTAAAAATGTTCAACAGCAAAACCAAAATACAAAAAAGAAAAACAAATGTTATACATAAAATAAATTAAATATATATTATAAATATATATGTATTTATCATTAAATGAACTTTGCTTGAAAATTGCTAAATGAAAAATTCAATGAGGCCAAGCCGATTTTGGTAAGCCAGGCTTTTTCACAAAAATTCGATTTAAAAAAAAAAAATATTTTAATTAGGGAGGTGAAACAATTGTACAAGGTGTTGACTTTTGAGGTTTAAAAAGAACTCATCAATAGCGATGGACACAAGATCAACTCAGGTGGCGAAGACACTTCGCTATTTACACATATACGAGCCGAACGCATGCCTAAGCTGAGGAGAAGAGAGCAAACAGCCTTTCAGTCGCTGACAAGCCTTTGATGCTGTGCGATCCGAAAGCATGCCGAAGCTGAGGAGAAGCGAGCAAAAAGCCTTTCAGTCGCTGGCTAGCCTTTATTGCTGTCCGATCCCAAAGCATGCTGAAGCTGAGGAGAAGCGAGCAAAAAGCCTTTAAGTCGCTGGCTAGCCTATGATGCTGTCCGATCCGAAAGCATGCTGAAGCTCAGTCGTTGGCTAGCCTTTGTGCTTCAACCACCTTCGGTCGAAGCAAACTCACTGCGCTTTATTCGCGGACACCAATACACTCTCACCCTTTGGCCTCGCTCTCTTTGGTCAACGCACCAGGGTTGCTCAAGGTGAAAGCGGGAAAATGTCCATCTCTAACACACAGTGATGCATGACTTCAGCAAGCATTCGGTGTGAATTAACGAGTTTGTCCCCAGGGGCTATGGCTGGAAACTCTGTGCTAGATAAGATAAAGCTTACGCTGCCTCTCAATTTGAAGCGGGACTAGCTCGTCGCAAAATTTTAATAATCTGTGGTTAAAGCGAGACGGTCAGAGTCTCAAATGAACTAAGAGATCTGAAATGATAGCGATCAGCAGACAAATTTCTGAATGAACTACGTAAGCGTTAAGTCTATATTTCTTACTATCGACTGTAGGTTAAAAATTGCCTTTACATGTCGATGTTACTTAAGCTAGTTGGGAATTCTAAAACAAGAATAGAATAAAAATTGATAAAAATGGATAAATTAGTGGAATAGCTAGGTGAAAGGTTGATTTCCTGCTCTTTCTAGGTTTTTCAAATGCATTAGTCTGATAAGCGATTTGGTCAATGAAATATTGATCAAAAGCCTGACCTCGAGCCGGTTTAACCTCCATCTACAATTTGAAAGTTTGCCAAATCACAATTGAAATATTATTTTTCAAATTGTTTAAATATGGAAAATATTATCTAAGTGATTGGAGTTTTACTCTTGCAAGAGTATAAATTTCAAAATTCAGCTTCTTTTTTGACCCGATGTTTGCAACACAACCGCTTGACGGTCTCGGCTCTGTGCTGTCCTGTCCGTGCGATCTGGCAACAGTTGTTCACACCAAGGTTGGAAATTTCAAAATTGGTCTGAGGTTTTAGAAAGATATCGATCAACTTTTACACAACCGGTCACCTTCACCAGGTATAAGCGCCAACTGTAAAGAAAACTTCGCGATGCGGCATTAAATTGTAGGTCCTTTCTCTTGTGCTGGAGAGAAGCTCGGCCTCACCCTTGAGCTGGGTAAAAGCCAAATTTTAATTCTTTAAATTTTCAGAATTTACTTTTTATTCTCTTTAATCAAGCTTTCCTTGGAGGTTACTCTATTAATTAGTGTGACCAAACCTTATTTCTTACAACTATTCATTGAGATGGTGCTTAATTAAAGCACTTTTTTGGATTAAAAAATTTTTTCCTAAAAGTGACCATATTATTAAAGCAAAAACCAATACCCAAATATTCCCAGAATATATTCAATATGCTCTACTATTTGTAGGTATTGGCGATGCTTACTCAGCCCTTACAGTACCCTATGAGGAATCCAGTACCCATTTCAAAGTGAGTTTTGGCATTCATTTCTTCAATTTTTGATTTTTCTTGTTTCTAGGAACTGTTCGCAAAAGTTAATTGAATATGGAAATCTACGGAAGTAATCTTCTTTAGAATTTCTGCGGTTTTACCAAGGCTGCGGCGGGTTCGGGTGTATTGGTGAACTCAGAACCGGGCCATGAAATTATAACCTACCGAATCGAACGCCTAAAAAAGAGGTTCGGTTTAAGCAATAACTCAACTTACTTAATCTTATGACGGAAAAAAAAAAAATTGTCAAACCAACCGTTGTAAATGACTTATGATTGATAAGCATAATGGGTGTGGTTATGCCCAAACACCAAAACAAAAATCAGTAACCGTCACGGCGAGTCCCAAGTATAAACTAAATTTACTACATTGGTGTCAGGTGTGGGGTTGATGTGTTAAAATAAAAGTTTGTATCCTACTGAACAGAAATATGTTAAAGAAATGAACAAGGATTTTTACCAAATCGGTCAGCTATCTAAAAATCTATGAAGAAGGATTAGCAATCCTAAGACTACACAAGGGGTTTGAACCCCCAACCAAACCTTCAGTAGAATTTTCGGGGCTTTACAGCCTTGCTTCAAAAAAGTGTTCACATTTAGCTAGTAATTTTAAAAGTGGAAGTTATATAAAACTTTTTAGTTTAGCTATTTCGGATTTTTTATGACGTTACGCGAAATAATGACAAGTCCAAATTCGTTTGAAGATTAACCGTTCTTTGCTTTAGAAATTTAGAGTAAATATAGCAGAAAATAGTTCAGAAGTGATTTCGGTTTTTATGACAACCCTTGAAATTCAGTACTCAGATTCAAAGTGTACTTACTGTGCTTAAAACATCACACTCAAAGAAATCCAGGTCCCCGCCCCAAAAAACCACCTTGGTGTTAAAACGCCATGCATTGGAAGACACTCTCCCCCCCCGAACAAATTGCACCGACCCACACCCGCGCCACCGCCACCCCCGCGCCGTCATTTCGCTCTCGCTCCATTAGGCCGTGATCTCGGAAGTCACATTTGGAATGATTTAAGTACGAAAGAACTGCTTGTGGCTTAATTTGTGTAGACATATTCCGTAAAAAAAACTCCCCGTGATAAACTCATAAATATTGCGAGTGACTAGCTTCTCTCTTGATCCTGACTCGAGATGTAGGAAGTAGGGAATTCTGTTCTGTTTCACTGTCAAAGTGAAAGAGCGAAAAGAAACCGAGAGCAAGTTTGAAACTGAGAGAGAAAAGCTCTCTCTTAGGCTAAATGGATATTGGTGGTGTGTGTTTTTTGCACTGTAGCCTTGGAATTCCCTACCAGTTATAGCATTTCCAGCATGAGAAGGCAGCTGCTGAATTGCAGTCGATGGGTCAAGCGACCAACCTGCATTATATTGTTGTTTGTGTCTTTTTGTTGTGTGCAAACAAATGACCTCGAGCCGGCTAGACCTAGCTGGTTTTATAATCAAAAAGGTCGTTAAAAAAGTGGTATGAAGTTCTTGAGAGATAACTTTTTTAAAGTCAATCTCAGTCATTTTGGATGCAATCCTTTTTCGAATTAAATGCAGTTCGAGTAATCTCGGGCCGACTTCGAGATCAAATTTATTACGAATATTGAACTTAAGTCTATATCGGTCCTTCTTGATTGGATCCGATTTAAGGATCAAATCGAGCTCGATTAACAAGATAGAAATAATTCTGTGTGAGCTAAAGTCTGGTTCAAGACTAGAATTCCTTACTCAAATCAATGCTTTCCGTACTTGGTTTGAGAAAATCTGGGCTTAACCGACTTGTGACCTCGTGTGGGATTGATTTTCGCCCAAATATCTCCAACGTTCGGGGTCACCAAATAGTTGTTTGGTACCCAGAATTCCCCAAGCATATATTTAAGGTTCCAATTATCCCTGATTTTACACAATGTTAGTAATGAGTTATCTTATCGATAAATTCTTAAAAGTCTATCGATATTAGAGATGGAAGTCTACCCAAAAGTGTCTTGACAATTGTTTCACAACTCTGAATAAAAAATTCCTTCAACTTTTCCGCCTGGCCCCAGGGCAAAGTGCATTTCATTCGAAACTAAAAAATCGCTTTTAGTTTTTTTCTTTTTTTTTTTTTTTTTTTTGTCAACAAAATATATATTTTTAGCATAAAAAAAGTAAAAAAAAAAATCATAAATAAAACTAAAACAAATTTGTTTAAAAAAACTAGTTTTCTAAAATTTTTGCTAGTGCATGTTTTCCTATGACTAAGCTAAATAAAGGCAACAAAACAAAATTCTAATTAAGTAGTCTAAATCCAAGGCTCAGCAGTTATGTACCAAGCGACGGGGAGATCTGTAAAATTTTTCATTTTATTTTACGCACAAAATTCTATACAAACATAACAAAAATATATAAAAAAAAATTGTTTATTATTTAAAGTGTGTTCCCAAAAACCGCCGATAAATATTAGTAGGTTATCTAGGGTAATGAAATAAAAACACAAAACAAAAACTAAAACAAAAAAACAAAATAACTGCCAAGTAAATGTTTGACCCTCTCTAGCAAGTGTATGGAAATTGGCTAAAAAAAAACAATTAAAAAAGAAATTCTTTTCAATTTTGGTTTCTTTGGCATAATTTTTGCTTTCTTCAAGCGGCAACTAACTAGCACACAATTTAAAAAAAAAAAAAAATATTATATATATATAAACTGCCATTTTTTACACCAAGTGTATGTAAAAAAAACAAAGAAAAATGAAAAGAAAAACTCAAAAATATAATAAACAACTTTTTGTGTGTAACACCAGGCAAACAGCAAGAACAGAACAACCACAAAAAAAATATCTCAAAAATATTCAAAAATTCTGCACACACACACAAATTCTTTCTTCGCTTGGGCGCCACAAAAGGAAGCTTAAAATGTGCTTTTCAATTCATTTGTAGAGATCTCCCCGCTCCTTAAGCTGGTGCTGAAGGCGCCACCCAAACTGCAGCGTATATACGAAAAGTGTAGTAGCAAGTATAACATTAACAAAAGAAATTATATAAATTATTTGATTTATCCCCCCGTTTTTTTTTTCATTTCTGTTATTTGGCAAGCAAAGTGTATGTAATCTTAAGCTATCTAGTTGTTAAGGCTATATAATTATATAAATATATGGACAACAAAATGTTATATAAATGAACAACAAATGTAAAATTATGTCTAAGTATGGTTTAAACCTTCCCTCACCCGCCCCGCCCCCCAAAACCCGCCCCCGGCTAAAACCAAACAAAAATATATATATATTCTCTCTGTGCTTGAATGCAGCTAAAACTCATTTCTCCGCCCCTAAACCCCACACACAAAAGATTGCTTTAATTTAGGTATAAACAAACAAAAAAATACACCCCCTTCATAAAACCAAAATCATAGTAAAACTAAAAAGAAAGGTGTGTGTGTAACAACAACAAGAAGAAAAACAAACACTGCTTTTGTATTATTTAAGTTTAACTATAAAAA
This sequence comes from Lordiphosa stackelbergi, assembly GCA_018904235.1. Classification (NCBI taxonomy): domain Eukaryota; kingdom Metazoa; phylum Arthropoda; class Insecta; order Diptera; family Drosophilidae; genus Lordiphosa; species Lordiphosa stackelbergi. The sequence continues at coordinate 16,533 of JAEIFU010002250.1, forward strand.
AAATGAAAGTTTAAATATTAAAACAAGAAAATCCAAAAAACACAAAAAAAAACCTAAAAAAAAAACATAAGCTGTAATATTAAAACAACCAAGTAAAATTAACATCAACCATTAAAAAAAAGAAAAGAAAACCACAAAACAAAAGCTACCAACGGCAACCACAACAACAACAAAAACACTTCGTGTTTGAGTACGAAAAATGAGAAAAATGTTTGAAAAATTTTACTGAATTCAATAAAAATATTATGTTGATATGGAATTAAGTAATTCCAAATAAACACAAATCGTGTGCGTTTTCATTTTTAATGGTTTTTTTTTATTGTTTTTTACTGTACAATATAGACACTAGCAAGCACTTTAATTAGTTTTAAAGTGTATATCAAGTGATAATTATTTCAGAAATATAAAAAATGGTATAATAACTAAGCCCAAATAATGTTAATATCTTATGAATGAATAGCTTTTTTGAAATGTATATTATTTGATTTAAAAAATCTTGAGTACATTTTTTGTAAAAAAATATTTTTCTCTGCCAATACGTGACTTGTCGAACCGCGACATTTTTTCCATCGTCATATTTATTGTGGTTTCTGCTAAAAATACGGGGAGAAAAAACTTACAGTTTATTGCATTGATATTTTTTTTTTTTTTTTATTTTGTTATTTTTTTTTTGTTTCATCCAAATCGGTTCAGTAGAACTGGCGGAATCGTGGCCGCCAGCTCGAAAACGTGGTTTCGAGATAAACGCGTTTAAAGTTTGAAGTTCCTTTTTGGGGAAATAGCAAAAAAATCGAAAATTAAAAATGCAGTTTTAGAATGGTGACAATTCTGCGTCGATCGCATATTATTTCATCAAGAAAATCGGTTTTAGTAGAACTGGAGAAGAGTATTGGCGGTCAGAAAATTTGCTTCCAAAGTAACCAAAAATATAGCAGATATTATATACTTACAGATATTAGTCGGCGATGCCAGCTGCATACAGCGGACCTTCCTCATCTTCCAAAAAATCTGTTTTCAGGAGCAGTTCCACTCTGTTCTGCGTGCCATTTTGCCCGGCCTAGCTATATGCGGCCGCAGCTCTAGTTTCTGAGCGGATTAATCAGTCTGAGCATTGTGTAGCATAGCCTTCGATAATTATCGATTAAAAGTCGATTAATAATCGATATCGATCTAAGGCGACAACATGTATCAGTACAAATTAAAAAACCAGCCAGTATTTCCACAACTGTTTACTCGAAATTTACCCTTGGAGAGGGCATATTAAAATTGTCCGGATGTTTGTAACGCACAGAAGGAAGCATCTCCGACCACATAAAGTATATATATTCTTGATCAGCGTGACGAGCTGAGTTGATATAGCCATGTCCGTCTGTCGTCTGTCCGTCCGTCTGTTTCTATGCTATCTCCTCCGTCAGTTTTAAAGCTATCGTAACCAAACTTTGCACGAAGTCTTTTGGTACAAATACGTTGCACATTTGTCGGAACCGTCCGGATCGGATGACTATAGCATATAGCTGCCATAGGAACGATCGGTTGAAAAAGTAGTTTTAGTGAGAAAAACTTTTTTGTTTTCAATGCTATCGCTACCAAACCTCGTATTTATAAGTTGTTTATGTTTTCACATAATGTCAGCAAGTTTTATGCAAATCGGGCAACTAAATAGTATAGCTGCCATACAAAGATAGATCTGAAAAAAGTTTTAGTATGAAAAACTTTTTTGTTTTCAGGATGCTATCGCTCCCAAACTCGTTACTGATCAATATGATATGCTAACACACAATTCTGCCAAGACTGATCCAAATCGGATGACTATAGCATATAGCTGCCATAGGAATGATCGGTCGAAAAATAGTTTTTGTCAGAAAAACTTTTTTGTTTTCAATGGTAGCGTTTTTGTACGTTTCAGTTATAAATATTATCTGTCTCAACACAATTTTAGAGAGTTTGATCAAAATCGGATGAATATATCGTATAGCTGCCATATAAAAAACTGGCAGAAATAAAATATCATGCTCCAAGGGTATATAAACTTCGGTCGAGCCGAAGTTAGCTTTCCTCTATTTTTTTAGTTAAGACCTATACTCAGATAAGATAAATTTTTTAGTTAGCTACGATATTTAACATGAATAGAAACAATTTTGTACAGCTTTGAAATCTGAGTACGTTTGAAAGGGCATCTTATTTGTATAAAATTGTTTCTATTCATGTGAAATATCGTAGCTAACTAAAAATTTGTCTCATCTGAGTATAGGCCTTTATGGGTTAAATTGATGTTTAAAGGAATATTTTGATTGTGTAATACGTTTTATGATGCATTTAAAATTTAAGTAGTATTCTTCATATATGTATAGGTAAAAAAAAAAATTTTAAATTTGTTGGCGCCAAACATGAGGCATAACTTGCAGCCCTTAATCCGCTGCCTGTCAAGTAGATGGCGCCACCACCGCCAGGTGGAGCTAGTGAGAAAAGAGGTTTGCTAAGTCTCTCAACAAATGATAGGAAGTTTGAAACCAACCAAGAGAAATTTGCGTGGAACCTAAGAATTGGAATTCGGTTGGAATTTGGTTGGACGAGGTTTCTGTGGCACACCCGAATAAAATTTCCGTTCATACCCATCGGAAAGATTGTAGGGCCGCTAACTTCACAGGCACAAACAGCTGATTCAATCCCGATGGGGTGGTAGCAGAAAAAATGGTTTGTAATTTTTCTGACACCTACCCGTCGGAATGTCAGCAGCAAAAGCTCGACAAAAATCATCGATTGACATAATTTGAAACCAACGGTAAGATTTTGCATTGCCCATGACTTCTAAGTTCCATATATCTACCAAAAATCCCCAAATATATGCAAAAACCATTAATTAAAATCAAATTCAAGCAAATCAGCGCAGTGTAACCGTTTCATTATCAGTATTTTGATGAAGGGTGGTATTTTGGAGTTGAACAGTCACACTGTAGAATACGCTGGCCCACCCATTGGCCAGCACTAAGCTTTAAGCTTTTAAACAGATCTGCAAGCCGGTTAGGAGTCGAACCGCTCCGGTGGTAAGTCCAAACCGTCCAAAAAAGGCAAAAAATGGATTCGGTTTAAAAATTATAAAAAAAATTCTAAAATGATTATTACTTTCTTAAATTATTTTCTTATTTACCTTTGATTTAAAATAAATATTATTTTTTTAGCTCAAATATTATATTCCAAATATCATGACTATGAACTTCGAAATATGTATGAAATGTTTAAAGTTTTTCTAATTAACATAAATTTTTTTTGAGTTATCGCAAACAAAATTATTCCTATACCCCGGAACCTGAACCTAGGTTCAGCGACCTTCTGAACCCGCTCCGTGAACCAGAACCCAAAAACTTTCAAGGGTTCGAACCCCGTAGTGAACCCCTCCCGATTTTTAGGAGGTTGGCAGCCCTGCTTTTGAATATTAATATTTTATACTTGTATGTCTATCACTGGACTAACACCACAGTAAGGAATTCGCATGACGGTGCCATACTTAATTGACTATCAATAGTCTCGTTCAAATATATTACCAGCACAATCTATGACAAAATATCGATTATTTAATTTGGTCAATATATTAGATGTGAATACATCTTAAAAAAAGATTGAAAGAAGTGCTTGATTGTGATTTGTTATCGATACCTAACAAAATTAATGCACAAAATTAATTTGTCACTAGCCTTTTTGCTCATAACCTGAGTATCGTTCATCCGTTCAATCGTAGACTTCCAACTTTGACTCGATATATGCGGAACATTTTTTGGCGTATATGACCTGAGACTTGTGTATTTACTATCCGTTTGGTATCCTCCGTCGTGTAGTACCATGTACATTGGGTTCTGAAATTTAGTCAAATGCCTCTTAGTGCATTCCGATTGGTAAGCAAATGCATTCATCGGGATCAGAATCATTTCGTATGCGTTTTCTCTGCAACATGAAAGTCAAACACATATATTTAGATTTAGATTTATTGGATTTATATCCCAGTGCTACAAGTTACAACTTATATTTAATGCACCAGTCACATTGACACTTTTGACTTAAGACTAACAATTGTTTTAGCTTACTTAACTAATTTTACTATAAACATACGAACATACTAATGTATGCATAGAGTGGACTTTTTCAGTTCGGCTCTCTCAGTAAAAAGAATATATGCGGCGTACTCTTATAAAATGACAAAATATAGAAAATTGCTACATAAGTTTTTTTTTGTGCCGTCTGCTGCAAAGTTTCTGACCTGCGAAAAGTGGTAAGAAAAAAAAAACAATCGCCGATGCCTGCCGTGTTTCAGCTAAACTCTGTTATACGAAAGCAAAAAAGAAAAAAGATTCTTAGTTAGTATCGAAGTAATTCTTGTCTGAAATGGAGGCACTGTGAAAATGAAAAATTTTTTTTGGTATATTTATTTGGTAGTCTAGCGTAAATAAAATACTAAAAATTCTTTGTATCTAAAAGTTGGAGGTTCAGTCGAGAGAAGGTGCATGTAAATGTTCGGGGGCAAAGAACCATAACAAGGAGTTAAACGAATCATTGTTGTTTTGCGATTGCTCGCCGAGACATGTAATGTAAAATTGGCTGACAGCTCCTCCAACGGGGCCAAGCCAAGCTTCTCACAATCTCTTGGCGTGTGTGCCTTAAATTTTTCGCACAAGAGAAACGGACCTACAGTTTAACGCCGAATCCGAACGGCAAAGTTTGAGAATTTGCTTTTTCATGGCTAGATACTTCACAGCTGGCGCCAATAGCTGGTGAAGGTGACCGTATGTGTAAAAGTTATTCTTCCAAAGAAAGAAAAAAATTTTATTATTAGATGTTCAGAGGCGGGTTCGAACCCACGACCTCCCGCCCAGCAGTCCAGCACACTAACCACTGGGCCACAGACGGCCACCAGACATAATTGAAGTAATTTCCCTGACGATAGGGCTTGTGCAATTCATATTTACAGATTCGGTGACATGCAGGTGTTATTGACAAAAAATTGAAAGAAGTTTTTGTGCAAAAGCAAATATAATTGCATTATCAACCACGCTCTCATTTTCACTTTCGCAAACCTATTGCGATTTAAAATAAAAGGATTTTTAAATGAAAGGCCTGGTTCTAGAGAATTTGTATTTTTTCCAATGTGGATTGAACAACGTTACAAAACAAACAATCATGAAAAATTGATTTTCGGGTTAAAACTTGCCTATATTGGTGACCGAGTGTATCGGCCAATAATAAAAACGAGACAGCGCTAGCGAAAAAGAGAAAAAGATAATTAAGTGTTGGTTGTCTTCACACATAACTTTCGATGCAGGATTCTTTAACTACTCGCACCAAAAGAAGCGTTTACTATCATACATTGGCGAGTTGGCGGCCAATAATGTTTTCGTCTGAAACAAGATGGGCTGCCAATACGAGATCTGCTTTGCCGACACTCTGCTTTCACTTGACATCGGGGGCCAATTTCTCATATACACCTCTCGCTTGCTCAACTCTTCTTTCACAATATTGGCAACCAATGTCGGCAAGTGTCATATGGGCATTAAAGAAAATAATGACAAAATTAATTGAAATTACTTTGTCTTTCATAATTCACTGCATTTGCATTAAGATGGTCGACTGGTCGACCACTGGGCAAACCTGATTATAAAAGTATATAATGCAGCTTCTGCATCTGTGTTGAGTCCTCACAAGACCATTATTACCACTATTAGAACAAGAATCAAAATTGCTCAAGAGATCTTCTTCTGATAGAGTTGTTAAGTCAGCATTATCTATATTATTTTAAATTGGATTAAGATCTGGTGAATACGCGTCCAGAAGTTAGTAAATAGGTGACGTAACCCAGCGGCGCAAATGCACATTACGTAATCGAGCACCTCTTAAACACTTCGAAGGCTGTGTTTCGCACAGCATGGCCGCTTTGTGGACTGCTAGCTTTCGAATTCCCATTACTTTGTAATCGACAAGTGGGCGATAGCCGAACGCTTTTCGAAGTTCCATTACAACTGCACCTAACAATCTAAGAAATGTAATGGACGGTGTGGATGGGCCGCCCACTAAACGATACACATAGTATGCGCTGTTGTAATGCAGTTACTTTACGACGTAATGTACTTTGAACTAAAAGGTATATAGAGTGGTAATGCTATTGAAGTACAGCTCCATGTGCGGTATGTTAAGTTAAATTATTTATTAAAGGTATATTTTAACAATATATTACCCATTCAAATATACAAGAAAACAAAACAAATCGACTAAAAGCTATTTAAAATTAGTTCTTTTTTCGCTGATGCGGAGATGCACGCACACGCCACACGTCAGAAATCAACTACACACATGCGCACATATATATTTGTGTGTGAATGCCTAAAGAAAACCAAAAAACGAACAAGCATACGAACGCAGTTCGAATTTTCGACAAACGAAGTTTCGAAGACTTGAAAAACTCCGTATGACAACTCGGTATACAAAGTGTAGCGCTAGTGTTTTATACTTGTGGGCTGTTGTAATGCATGCTGTGGGCTCGCCTCATTTAGCTGTGCGCCGCTGGGAAATGACCGCGATTGCTGCGTCTTTCTGCATCTTCTACAAAACCCAACTAAAAACAATTATATGTTTAATCACAGTTCACCATAATAGTTTATTTGTGTCAAGTAATTTACATCTCTTTCCATTCTATTCTCCGAGTGCATTAAACAACAAATGCCGCGGCGATGCTAGGCCGTATGGCCTGGTCTAGGGTCTTCGATGGTGGTCTGGGTGGTAATGTTCGCCCCTGGCTACTAATTAAAACGCAACCGCATGCAGTCGATCCCATATGCTGACTTCTTTCCTTCCGCTGCATCATGTTAAATTTCATTTGATGCGCGCGTTGAACTGATTTTGAGTATCACGAACACTTTAAATTGCAGGCAGAAGGTGTGAATGCAGAGTGCGACATCAAAGTGGAAGATAAAAAATGGCAGCAGCAGCGGCACATCAGTTGAAATCAATTTCAATTGAATTCAATCGAATTGAATGCCTGGCATTTTGTTGACAACTGTGAGTAATGCAATTTAATTCAATTGCAAGTTCACAGCAGAAATGTGTACACAAAACTCCTCGCGCCAACACGGCATTTGTATTTAAATCAAGTGAATTACTATTCATCGCACACGCTCAGTAATTGGGGGTGGGCGTGGGGAGGTTCTGAATGTCTCGCTTATGTTTTTAAACTATTTAGTTGGCTGCTTAATTTGATGGCACTCTCTCTCTCCCTCTCCCTCTCTCTTTCTGTTGTCTGTTTGTGTTCTTTTTTTATGTTATTGTATTAATTCATAAAATTCCACTCGGTCAACGGGTCATGATGTCATCTTAATAGATTCACTTTAATTGCGCTTGAAAATAATGCCATTTTTGTGTGGATGAGTGCAATTAATTAATTAATTACTCAAAAGCGGAAAAAGTTCGGTCTGAAGACTAAAGTGTCTCCTTAATAAAAATGCCACTTTTTGTGTGGTGGCTGCTTTGCGCATTTAAAGCGTTTCTGTTTTCGTAAAAATATTTAATTGGAGGCTGCTGAAAAGTATGCTACAACATTTTCAATTAGACATACAGAATAGTGCCAGCTCGAGTGTAAAGTTGTAACAAGTTTTTCGTATAATTATATGGTTGTACAAGAAACTTTAATTTTAATAATATGAGGAGCGTAAAACTTCTGGATAATTAGCTGACTTAAGTTTGCAAATGAAACTGATATGTTTCCTTGGAGTCGGAGGAAAGGTAAGCATTTAAATGTGTTAGACAAGTAAAATAAAGATTTTTAGGCGTTTTTAAATGCTGTCTCAAACAGGAAATTCCATCCATTTTGTGTTTAATTCCTGGACGAATAGTTTTGCTGCATTAATAATATCTAATTCATACACTCAGGTCGGGAAAGAATTAATACCGTCAGTGGCGTAAATAGCTTTTTTGCAAAAGGGGGAATAAAGTCGAAATTGAAAAAATGAACTTTTCGTACTGTAAGTCAAATAATTTAAGAAAAAAATTTCTTGGTTCAAACACAAAATATGTTAATTTTATGACAAATACGAGTAAAAGAGTGTAACGAAAATGCGAACGATTTTAAACATTGCAAGTTCAAATATTTTTTTCTTTACATAATACCTTGGTTAGGGAGTGAGGGTAGATTTCGAACCTACAATACACTCAGAAAAAATGCACGATTAATTTAAGTAAGAAAGCTCTCAAAAATTTTTTCAAGCTTAATTCATTCTCAATGTGGAATGGGGTAGTGTCAGACAGGCATGTTAGCAGTTTGAGCTTTGCGTGAGTTGGTTAATATTAGAGCTGAGAGAAGGTAGATCTGTGTTACACAGAGAGATATGAGTCGTCGTTGAGAGCAGAAGTAGTCCAAGATTTTTAAGTTTAAAATGAAGCTCATCTATGTTTTATTACTCGAATTAATAAGGTAAAAGGTAAAACTGGCTATACAGCTCCTCCAACGGGGCCAAGCCAAGCTTCTCTCAATCTCTTGGCGTGTGCTTTACATTTTTCGCACAAGAGAAAGGGACCTACAGTTTAACGCCGGATCCGAACGGCAAAGTTTGAGAAATTGCTTTTTCATGGCTATTTACTTCACAGCTGGCGCCAATAGCTGGGTGAAGGTGACCGTAAGTGTAAAGCTAGTTTCTAAAGAAAGAAAAAAACTTTTATTATTAGATGTTCAGAGGCGGGATCAAACCCACGACCTCCCGCCCAGCAGTCTAGCACACTAACCACTGGGCCACAGACGGCCACATACGAATAAATAAACATTTTGTTAAACCAACATCAATATGGTTCTTATAGGCAAGGGGAGAAAGGGGAAGCAAACTTTGAGAGAATAACGGTGCAGTCTATCGTTGTCAGAAGTGAGCGGTCGACTGTTAATTCATTTAATGTTGAACATTTCTAGTGTGCAGAAGTAATCGATTGAAAGATTGTTTAAATTAAAGACATTGTTAAAAACAAGGCTGCAAACCTCTAAAATTTTACAGAAGGTTGGTCCGGGGGCTCGAACCCGTTGCAAAGCCTAAGGTTCGGTTCGCGGACCGGTTCTCGGAACCCCTGAACCCAAGGTTTTGGTTCGAACCTTGGTTCGCTTGAACATAGAAGAATAATTTCGTTTTATTAACACTAATTTTATAAAATACTGTTCTTCATGTCAATAATGCAATTTTTAATTATCAAATTCATTATCTGACACTAACAACATTTGAGAACCGCTTAGTTTAAGTTAATAAGCATTCTTCTTAGATTCTAAAGCAGGGGCGCCCAGAACGAGCTTACCAGCGCGTCAGAACTAATACAAATGCACTAAATATATTTCAAGCAGTAACAACAAAACGAGAGAGAAAGAGAACCCCGATTTCTGTTTGTGTGTGTGAGTGGTCAATTTGTTGTTGCATTCGAGTTTGCGAGAGACATCGGAGAGAGAGAGAAGAGAGGCACATATGATGTTGTTGTTGCAGGTCTGAGCGCGGCAACAACAAAACGCAGCGCACGCATATGATTTTGTTTTTGCTTTTTGTTGGCTTATGGCATGCGTAAAGTCTATACGCGCAGGCTATTCCTTTGCGTACTACAACAACACATGCGTGCTTTGCGGAATGGCTGTGGGCACCCCTGTTCTAAAGTGTTAAAAATGCGCGCTAAACTGATTCCTGAGTTGCTGGAATAGGAAGTATTTTTTAAATCGTATTTTTTTCACCTTTCCAAAATTTTAAAATATTTGTCGATATATTGGACAATAGTCGAAGTAATCTAAAACATAATTTACAGATTTGATATTAATATTTGTTTATTGCTTTCTACTGCTTTCAAAAACTTATCTTCTTCGAAGATTTTCTTTTTGGAGCTTCCCCATGTTTGAAATCTCGGGTCGTAGAGCACTGCAGCCAATGTTGGTAATTAGCTCATAACAGAAAAACGTTTAACGAACGAGTATAGTAATAAACAAAAGATTTCAGAACAGTTGCTCGAACTGAAAAGCAAGCGGAATAAAAATCACTTGCTAGTAATTGTGAATTTAAAGAAGTTTTTTGGCTGCAGCAATAAAAGATATTTTGAAGTATTTTAGGTGAAGCTCTTTCAAAGAACTTTGAATTAAAAAATCTTTAATAGTTAATAAACGTTCGTACCTAACTCAACCGAGTTCAACTTTAATTAAATTTTTTTATAATCAAAGATTTCATATAATGTGAGTACGGAGAAGTGTGCGAACTCTACTAATGTCACACTATACATACTGCCTTAAAAAATCGTTATCTACTAAATTTTGAGCGTGTGCAGCACAACAAACTGTAATTATATAGTCCTCCAGGGAATTTATTGAGTTAACTTGGTCATCGTCCAAATCAAGAAATGCATTTGAAGCACATGAGCCTTCATCAACATTATATTCTTCATAGCTCTCTTCAGTTCAGTTGTCATTTAAAAGTTATAATGCTCGATCCATATTCGTTTCTTTACTTCTCGTCTGGAACTTCTTGAATGATGGTCAGATTACAAGGAATTTCTGTATTGTAGGTGTCGTTAAAAAAACGTACTAAATTTGTTGAACCGAACCGAATTTTTCTAAAAAGTGCTCCGGTTCGTGTTCAGGTTCGAGGAGTCAAAAACATTTGAGGTTCGGTTCATGGTCCGGTTCGTCGGACCCAAAATACCCGAACCGAACCGGTTCTAAGGGGTTCGGTTCAGGACCGGTTTGCAGCTTTGGTTAAAAACACCTCAATTAAAGAAATATTAATAAACATTAAAAAACATTTAAAAAAAAACTTTATATATAAAGTAGAACAATGCCCACCGTTTTGTAAGCGAACATTACATCCACTCGACTAGCCGGCAAAACATCAACTGCGTTCAATCTTAAAAATGGTTTTGAAGCGACGTGTAGCTTATGGATGATAGTCAGGCTGCCTAAGCTGCCTAAGCTGCCCGGCGTCTAAGTGTGATTCAGTCTTCGAGTCACCACGTAGGTCGGTCTGGTCGGGGTCGGATGTGTATCTCACACCCCCCTAATTTTCACTCTTACCGTACTTTTGACAACTAATGCTCTTGATTCAAGAGTGAAATTATCTATTTTTTTTTCTCTGAGTGTAATACAACCTTGATCTTTGGTGTATTTCCCTTGGATTTTTCCAGCCTAATTTTTTTTAATACAGAGACATATTTTAAAGAACAAACTGGGAATAGCTAAAGAATTTAATGGGCTTAAACCAAGAACATTTTGTACTTTTTTATTAACTGACTATAGAATTTCATAGACTTTACTGAAGCATAATTTTTACTTATTTAAGGAGTAAATCGGGTTGTTGTCTGAGTAAAACAAAAAACAAAACTGAGAACAATGATTATTTTGAGATCAATATTTTTTATAAACTTATTTAAAAAGGAGCTGTGGCAATATTTATAAATAGTAAACCAAGACGAACCTATAAAGCCCACTTGTTAGCTAAAAAAATTAATTCTCTAAGGCGAATATCTGAGGTTAGGTTGTGATGGCTGAGGGCGAAAAATCGCTCTCCCACTACGACCACTTTGGGCTCATTGCGATACCATTAAAGTTTGGCGGATATCTTAAGAACTATGCGAAAATTGGCCAACTTGCACAATTTATTGTCAACATCTATCAAAATCTGGTTTCAGATCAAGGGTCCCTTACCACATTGTCAATCAAGATCACTTCTTTAAAAACATTTTTTTAAATTAAAATGGGGTTTTATATATTCGCCTTGGTTCACTTTTCACTTTTTTCACTCAGACAAAGATTACACTGTGGAACACTCAAAATAGCCTGGGATTGGGACCAATAAATTGTGAAACTAGAGGCATCAGGTAGCAACTCCTAATACCCAGTTTTTATTGAGAACTTCAAGTCCGCGTTTAATGGTCACATTCATGCTAGCAACACACAGTTACAACAACTGTTGCTGGTCAAATAGAGATGAGAGCTAAAATTTTGGAAGATTCACCAAGTTTATGGTTTATATGAACTCGATAATGGGTGCTGTTAAATGTGGTACCTACTATCGCGGTTTTTCGATGCATGTTACCATCTTTTGAGGACTCATTTTATTGGTCAGCATCTCAATATGTTTTAAATCTTAAAAAATTCCATCGAGTGGTTTTCCATTAATCCGATTTTCTAAGTTGGACCTCTATGGGCGGGGTACTAACCGCTTATCCATTGGAGGCGGGAATTTGGTAAAACAATTGTGGTGACTCCCTTCTTCTTTGGTGAATTTTCCAAAATTTTAGCTCTCATCTTTATTTGACCAGCAACAGATGTTGCAACTGTGTGTTGCTAGTATGAATGGGCCCATTTAACGCGAACCCGACGTGCTCAAGAAAAACTGGGTATGAGGAGTTGCTACCTGATGCCTCTAGTTTCACAATTTATTGGTCTCAATCCCAGGCTATAAAAAAAGTTAAATTTTGTTCCACAGTGTTATCAATGCCCGACCTTGAATAAAGCTATTCCTCACTCCAAGTTGAATCCATATTAGATAATCCTGACATTGAGATGGCCGAAGTACTTACACTAAAGTTCACTCCAGCAATAAAGTCCGGAGTTCAACCAACCAGAAGTTTAAATGGGTTTTCAGGAATGAGGCTTTCATAATCGGGGGTGCCACAGAAACCTCTTCCAACCAAATTCCAACAGAATTCCCATTCTTAGGTGCCACAGAAATTTCTATAGGTTGGTTTCAAACCTCTAATGTTTTGTTAAGAGATTTTGCAAAGCTCTTTTCTCACTAGCGCCTTTTGTCGAAGTGGCGCCCTCTACAGCTAGCGGATTGAGGGCTGGAAACAAATTCTTCATGTTTGGCGCCAACAAATTTTTAAATTTTGCATTATATTGGTGGAGAATGCGACTTGAAATTGAATTTTTATTTAAAAATGCTCGAATATACACAATCTGAATCCCAAAGTAAGCGCTCAACCATACCGTAAGTTCTATGAGCTTCAATCTTTGGTAGCTGTGACGCAATTGAATATTATTGCCAGACACTTGATATTAAACCGATAAACAGGGTTTGGCCTTTGCACGCCAGTTGGCTCCAGTTCTTCACACTTGACAAAGTATTTCCACACCTGGTGGGCAGTTTTTATTTTACTGTAGCTTTACGATACGAAAAAGAATTAGCTTCCTTCTGGGCCTTCAAGCTCATTTATATAAGTACTAACGTAAGTGAATGTCTCCCATCGATTTATATCAGGAAATAAAAAAATGGCATTTTTAGCATATTGAATTTGTTATTTTATTTATTTTTCTTTTTTTTTGCATTTTAAATTATTGTTGTTTTAATTAAAGTTGAATATATTTGTCAATATTTGTTAAATATATGGCATGACTATTATATGCCAAATAAAAAACCAAAAATTAATTGCACAAAAGTAAACAAAATCTATTTGCATCGCATAATGCGTGAAAAATGCAAATTATTCGCTGCGGTTGCCGTTGTGTAATTGCTTTGACATTTTTGCATTCAATTTTCTACATATTTGCACACTTGACTCTCAGCACGGATTAAACCACATGTTAGGGACTTAGTTTGCTACGGATTGTCATTGATAGCCCGCGATGATGATGACCGCAAATTGGATATCGTTTAATTGTGTCCCACAAGTGCCTAATGTTAGTTGATCTGTTGACATTATTTTTATGATATTTTTTAATTGAAATCGGGAAATAGTCATCAAGATGCATCGTCAATGTCACACCAACACATCTGCCTCGGTGTGAGAAATGAATTCGCCTTGCCTTGTGCTATATGTATAGTACATAGCTATGTATGGACGTACATGTACAGCCACCCACCCAACTGTGGTTTCCCGCTCCCAACCCGCTTGAATACATACACCTACATATCGGTCTATGGGCGGCCAGAATAGTCTGCTTGCACACATTTATCAACATTATCTAACAAATTACAAAACGTAACTTGATTTATCCGGTAATTTTTTTGACGCTCCGTGAGAGCACAAACAAATTTTGCAATAGCCTCGCGACGGCCGTGAAAGTCGTTTTTGACTGAGAATTTGCATAAATTGTTTTATGTATGTTTTTATCATGGGAAAATTGGGAACATGATTTGAAGAAAGAGAGCAAATTTGATTTAGAAACTTAAGGGCACCTGTCAACAACACTTTTGCATAAGAAATGTCTTTGGTATAATTTGTAATAAGGGAAAATTTAAGCTTTTAAGTACAATCATGTTTATAATTTACTTTAAGTCACAAAAAAACATCTGCATTGATTGAAATATCAAGTCACAGAGGGAATTGCTATTTCTCAATTACAGCGACTCAATCACAAGCTCATCTCTAATGTATGGCGTAAAAGTAAATCCCAAATTCCTGAAAAGCTTTAAGAATTTGATTTTATTTTCATATATTTCATATATCACTTTATACTGTTATTTATTCAAAACGTCATGTATTATTCCTCTTGAATGTACTTTTTTTAAGTACGAAACATTCCAGAATCGAAAAAGTTCTGTTTATAAAATGAGGACACACATTTATGAATGAATTACTTTTCGTACTTTCAGAAAGCCTTAAAATTTAAGAAAAGTGTGCTAAAATTTAAGAAAAGTGTGCTCTTAATTTAAGTACAAAAGATTTTGAATTTAAGCTTAGTACTCAGACAAACTAAATCGTCCGCTAGCTAAGTTGACAACTTATTCCGATGGGTTACCCAGCGGACGATGCAGTGTGACTGTTCAACGCCAAAATACCACCCTTCATCAAAATACCACAAGTGTGAAACGGTCTCACTGCTCTGATTTGCTTGCATTTGAATTTAGTTAATTGTTTTTGCAAATATTTAGGGATTTGTGGAGGATATATGGAATGTAGAAGTCGTGGGCAATGCAAAATCTTACTATTGGTTTCAAATTATGCCAATCGACGACAAACAATTTTTTCTACTACCACCCCATCGGAAATGAATCAGCTGTTTGTGCCTGTCAAGTTAGCAGCACTACGAGATTTCCGACGGGTATGAACGGAAATTTTAGTTAGTCTGAGTTCGACCGAGCGTAGGAGGCCTGTCGGAATTTTACGAAAGCCTTCCGACACCCTTTTTTTTATATGGAGTTGACACCCAGCTAAATCGATTTAGTTTGTCTGAGTACTAAGCTTAAGGACAAAATAGACTAACAAAGCTAGCTTCAAACAAGTAAGAGTGTTGCGGTCGAGTGCCCCGACAGCAAAATACCCTGTTCCAAGTAATGTGGTTCCTATAGCTTTGAACTCCTTTTATTTTAAAATTTATTTGAATAATTGGGGGGCGCACTTGCATATCTTCGGTGTTTTTGCTCGGATCTTGTAGTGGTATAGAGAATAGAATATATATTTAATCATCAAACTTAAAAATTTTAGCTCTGACAGTTTTTCGCGGTGAGAAGGAGAAGGAGGAGGAATTTGCCAAATCTGAAGCAAACTTGATTTGGGTACGATATGCACCTACATACATGCAAAAATTTGTGGCTCTACCTCTTATAGTCTCTGAGATCAACGCGTTTATACAGAGAGAGAGAGACAGTTTTTCGCTGCTAAAAGATGGAGGAGGTGGAATTTTCCAAATCTGAAACCAACTTGATCTGGGTACAGTATATACCTTCAAACATGCAAAAATTGGTGGCTCCACATGTTATAGTCTGTGAGATCCAAGCGTTTATACAGAGAGAAAGACAGTTTTCCGCTGATAAAAGATGGAGGAGGAGGAATTTTCCAAATCTAAAACAAACTCGATGTGGGTACAGTATACACCTACATACATGCCAAAAATTGTGGCTCTATCTGTTACAGTCTCTGAGATCGACGCGTTCATACAGACAGACAGACGGACGGACAGACAGACAGACGGACAGACGGACGGACGACGGACAGACGGACTTGGCTAAATCGACTCGGCTGTTTATGCTGATCAAGAATATATATACTTTATGGGGTCGGAGATGCTTTCTTCTGGCTGTTACATACATTTGCACAACTTCATGATCCCCTTTTTCCCATTTTTAATGAGAACAGGGTATAAAAATGAATAAGGGAAAAAGAGAATCTGTTCATATACATTTCCGACGGTCAAGACGACCGACCAACATGGTTGTTGGACAACCCTCACCCACCCCACCATCCCCCACTTTTTTCTAAGCTGTGATTTTGAGAAAGCATTTACCATTTTTTTGTTTACTTACTTTTCTGGGACTTTAACTCCGCACCTCGAAGACTGAACACACTGACGACGGCACTCTTAGCCCTAAGCAATACGTGGCGTCGAAACCACGAAAGGATGTACGCAGTTGAGTGTACAAGATATTCGCTTAGAAAACGTCTAAGAAAACGATCAAGTCCGCGTAGAAGCATAGTTTTTTTCTAATTTATACAGACAGACATGGCTAAAACGCCTCGGCTGTTGATGCTGCCGACTAGGGTTGTCGAACGATTTTTTCGTATTTTTTTTTTTTTTTTTTCTTATTTTTTGTTTTTTTTTTTTTTTTTTTTTTTCCGAGAATGACCTCGAAAT
Source organism: Lordiphosa stackelbergi (assembly GCA_018904235.1). Lineage (NCBI taxonomy): Eukaryota > Metazoa > Arthropoda > Insecta > Diptera > Drosophilidae > Lordiphosa > Lordiphosa stackelbergi. The sequence continues at coordinate 33,088 of JAEIFU010002250.1, forward strand.
ACTTCGTTTTTGGAGATATTTTTTATACCCTGTACCCATTAAAAATGGGTAAAAGGGGATCATGAAGTTGTGTAAATGTATGTAACAGGGAGAAGGAAACATCTCCGACCCTATAAAGTATATATATTCTTGATCAGCATCAATAGCCGAGTCGATTTAGCCATGTCCGTCTGTCCGTCTGTCCGTCCGTCCGTCTGTCCGTCCGTCCGTCTGTCCGTCTGTCTGTATGAACGCGTCGATCTCAGAGATGGTAAGAGATAGAGGTTTGACATGTATGGGACAAATGCTTCTTTTATCTGTACGCAGATCAAGTTTGTTTCAAATTTTGGCCACGCCCCCTCCCGCCCCCGCAATTTGGAAAAAACGTTATATCTCCCACAGTTTTGAAGATAGACGATTCGTACTTTCTAGAGATAGTTAGTAATTAGCAAAATAAATCGATTTGCCGAAGAAATGATAAAAATCGGATGAACGGTTCAGAAGTTATGAGCAAAAAAGCGAACCAAGCCCCCCCGCCACCACCCCACCCACCCTAAAAAAAATTTTGCATACTTTTCGGATGGTCACCCTAAGGAACGCAGGAGCACTATTAAACATGTATTTTCATGACTAACGGGTTTATCGAAGTCGGTTAGAGCCGACTTTAACTTTCGCTTTGTTTTTTATTTTTACAGGGTATATTGAAGTCGGGCTTCTCGACTGCAACGGTCTTACTTGTTTTGTTGAGTATTTTGTTAGTTTCGGCCATAAGAAGGGATATTTTTTCGAAGGGCATTATCTTTGATATCAAAAGTATTATTGATATTACTAACATCCAGGAGAATGACCTCGAAATACTTCCTTTTGTGGACATATTTTTATACCCTGTACCCATTAAAAATGGGTAAAAGGGGATCATGAAGTTGTGCAAATGTATGTAACAGGAGAAGGAAACATCTCCGACCCTATAAAGTATATATATTCTTGATCAGCATCAATAGCCGAGTCGATTTAGCCATGTCCGTCTGTCCGTCCGTCCGTCTGTCCGTCTGTCTGTATGAACGCGTCGATCTCAGAGATGGTAAGAGATAGAGGTTTGACATGTATGGGACAAATGCTTCTTTTATCTGTACGCAGATCAAGTTTGTTTCAAATTTTGGCCACGCCCCCTTCCGCCCCCGCAATTTGGAAAAAACGTTATATCTCCCACAGTTTTGAAGATAGACGATTCGTACTTTCTAGAGATAGTTAGTAATTAGCAAAATAAATCGATTTGCCGAAGAAATGATAAAAATCGGATGAACGGTTCAGAAGTTATGAGCAAAAAAGCGAACCAAGCCCCCGCCACCACCCCACCCACCCTAATAAAAATGTTGCATACTTTTCGGATGGTCACCCTAAGGAACGCAAGGAGCACTATTAAACATGTTTTTTCATGACTAACGGGTTGATCGAAGTCGGTTAGAGCCGACTTTAACTTACGCTCTCGTTGTCAATTGTACAGGGTATATTGAAGTCGGGCTACTCGACTGCAACGGTCTTACTTGTTTTAAAGATTGTTTTGGCCAACAAAGGAATTTTTCGAAGGGCATTCTCTTGGATGTTAGTAAAATCAGAAATACTTTGGATATCAAAGATAAGCGGCTCTCAAAAACCTTCTTCTTATATGTTATTAACAAAATTTTCGAAGGATGGAAATTTTTTCTGCTCAGGCATTAATTTTTCAAACTATATAAATTTTTTTTTCCGATATGTTCAGGCACGCAAAATATTTGAATAATCGGCTTTTAATAAATTTTTTTTTTTCAAAATTTTTTCCCAAAGGACTTTTAATCTTGAAGTTATTTAAAATCTTAAGAATTCACAATATTACACTCTTAAGCGCAGAACTTCCGCAAAAGAGCTCCAAAAAAGCTCACATTTTGGGGTTAAGCTTCTCTCATAATAAGCTCCCTTTGGGACAATTATCATCCAATTCGGAGACATCATGCCAGAAAAAAACTGTTTTGCCCCTTATATCCTATGTGTTTTGCTAATTTGTAACATCGGACTGTTGTGGATGAAGCTAAGGGTCTTAGTGGTGTGTTCTTTTGTGAGTCTTCGGTAATGCATATATTCGTGGGGCGTTTCCTCCTCAGTAATATAGTTGTTGCTTTTGTCTAATATCTTTATGGTCCTGTTTTAATAGTTCGTTTATTATCGTAATATTTTTCCTAAGGAGTTTTGTTGTTGGATCCTTTCTCAGTGTTCTGTAGGTTGTTCTGTCTGACAACATAGTGTTCATCTTTATACCCGTTACTCGTAGAGTAAAAAGGGTATATTAAAGTCGCGCAACTGTATGTAGCAGGTAAAAGGAATCATTTCCGACCATATAAAGTATATATATTCTTTATCAGCATCAACAGCAGAGACGATATAGACTTGTCCGTCCACAAACGGACGTCTGTCTGTTTGAACACCTAGATCTCAGAGATGGTAAGAGATAGAGGTTTGACATGTATGGGACAAATGCTTCTTTTATCTGCACGCAGATCAAGTTTGTTTTAAATTTTGCCCACGCCCTCTCCCGCCCCCGCAGTTTGAAAAAAAAAACGTTATATCTCCCACAGTTTTAAGGATAGTCCTTCTAGAGATAGTAAGTAATTAGCCAAATGAATCGATTTGCCAAAGAAATGATCAAGATCGGATGAACGGTTCTCAAGTTTATGAGCGAAAAAAGTGCACCGAGGCCCCGCCGCCTACCACCATTTCCCACTCTAAAAAAATGTTGCATAATTTTCGAATGGTCACACTAAAGAACGCAGGAACAATGTCAAACTTTTTTTTTCATGAGTCTTTAACGGGTATATTGAAGTCGGTTAGAGCTGACTTAAACTTACGCTCTCGTTTTTTTATAATCTTCTCTGAACATAGCTACTGTTTTATTTCCCTTATCTGCTTGTGTTACTATCAAATTGTCTCTGTGTGTTTTCAAGAATTTTTTGGTGTCCGCAGTTTTTATTTAGAATGAGGTCATCCTTATCGTTTGACCACACAGCAGCACAAGACGATTATTTTCAAATATGAAAGACAAAATATAAGAAGAGGACAGATTACGTTGTCTACGAAATAAAATGTACGGAAAGAGAGGGAGAGAGCTGTAACGGGATCTACATAGGAACAACAAAGCGCTCTCTGAGCATGCGAATACATGAGCACATACGTATACATATACAAAAAGTGTTTTGACTGCAGGAAGGAAAGACGGCCGAATAATAACCCCAATCTTCATCACATTTATTAGTTGTTGTTAACATAAATTTATTTTTCGGATAAGAGAGAAATCATCGTTAATCTCGTATGTCAGTCTACACATGTTTCTTTCTCCTGGAGAACTCATCCACATTTACAGCAACAAACAAAAAAGTTTTTTTTTAGCTACGTAATTAATTTTATAGCTCTAGACTCGGAACTTTCTGATTTAGAGGTGCAGTGCCATCAACTGCAGACTCGTATGGCCCAGATTGTGAAAACGAGGTAAATAGAAAATAGTACAGAATAAGAAGAGAAATGATATGACCATGCCCTAGCCAGGACTCGAACCCAGGCCAACAAGGCCACTAAGTCTTAAACCTAGCGCTACAGTTTTACCAACTCAGATGCTGTCGGCGGCGAAATGGAGACCGAAGGGGTTATGTTTAAGTTACAACTCAGAATTATAGATTTAGAAATAAGGTCAACGCCTACTCGGAATGCAACACATTTACGTGGTTGTGATAAAATCAGTTTCATAATAATAACAAAAATATTGCCCCCTGCAGGAATTGAACACACACCAACCTACTAGGATATATTCTCAGCAAACTCAGCTATTCTTGGCCCTGTCTTTGGCCCTGTCTTTGGCCCTGTCTAGGGTCAACTTATGTTGCATGTAAAAATATTTTTTCTGAATTTTAGTAATGTTGCCCTAAGAATGAATTTTTTATTAAAACACTTTCTAAAATTAAAAAAAAAAAAAACATTTTTTTTTATTTTAGGGTGAATTAACTTTATTGTCTTTGCTAATTCTTAAGGATTTTTGCTTTATTTAGGGTATTATGCCCCAAAATTAAGAAAATAAACCCGAATTAGAAAACCCAAAAATTAAAAAAATCTTAAGTACTTAATAGGGTTGTCGAAATATCTATATCGAATAACTTTTGACAATGTTTTTATAAATACTTTTTTTTCGTTTTTGGACAAAAATGAAGATTTCCTAAGGGCATTCTCTTGGATATTAGTAATGTCAGTAATACTAGTAATGTCCAAGAGATACTTAAGTATACTTAGAATATCCTGGTACTTAATTAAAAAATTGAGCAAGAGCAAGCACATGCGTTGCACCAGATAGTTTAATCGATTACCATTAGATTTTATAAAATAAACACAACTAGGCTTTTCACGTCAACTTGGTTATCAAGTAGTCTGTTTAAAATCTATATTTAATCTTCAACTGTCATGAACACACTTTTGTATGATTATCTTGATAATTTGTCTATTTAAAAAACGAATGTACATCATAACCCAGATTTTAAACCCGGGTCGGTTTGACTTGCAGTCTCATACCTTAACTTCTACACCATTGCTGCCAAGATAGAGCACGCAGCTAAATGTGCTATATGACTCAAAAGTGTATTTTCGTTTTTAATGCATCTTTTCTAAAAGATAACAAAGAATTCACCAACACACCTGGTTCTGGGCTGGTAATGTCGGATTATTGTACGGAAGTACATTTTAATGATGTCGATTTAATTTTTTAACAGCTGGCTTGAGGTCTCGTTATGCTTGCACATAACTTCATAACCGTGTAAAGATTAGGGTAGAAAAGGGATTTGCCAAAGAAGAATATGATTTAGTGGCAAGCTGGGAGCTTAAAAGTTTCATAAGGCGTTGAGCTGATGCACATTTATTGGATTTACTTGAGCGACACAAATCAATTGCTCTTTCTTGCGTATTCCAAAAAACTTAAGCACTGACTTTTGACCTTTAATCAATCTGATATGATAAGCTGGTGTATTGTTTTATGACAGGGTCAGGTGTATGCTAACTTCAAGTGCACTGCACCGCGTGATATCATTCAATTTCATTCACATTATTTTTCCCCCACACACCACACAGACGTCGCGTCGTGCTTGATAATGGCGAGGGCGCCTTCCGCTGCGCTATGTCAGGGGCGACATACCCAATGGGTGGGCTCTAGCATAAAGTGCATGACTGACTATATCTGATTATTTTCTTCTCTGTCTCCTTAGAACAAAAAGATCTTCACCTGGTACGAAAAGGAAACCTCTACGAATGAACTCTTCAATGGCCGTTTACATTTGGTGGAGCATCATCCGGAACTTGGCAAAGCTTCGGTCAATTTGACAGCCATACGTGAATCAGATCAGGGCTGGTATCACTGCCAAATCATCTTTCCCAATCGTACGCCTAGTATAAGAAATAATGGCACACGTTTTCATCTCACGGTGCAGGGAGGCTCTCTGATACGTATACCGCCAGTTAATCAAACCATTCAGGAGGGACAGACGGCCTTCTTCCATTGTGTCATGAAATATCCAGATAATTCGCAAGCTTCGTGGTATAAAGATGGCGTGTTACTGCAAGAGGTGCAGGATCTGGTGAGACGTTCGTTTATTGGTCCCGATGGCAGTTTGAGCATAGACCCCACCATGATGAGTGACTTGGGGGAATACGAGTGCAAGGTGCGGAACAATGAGGGCGAACTGCAAACGGCCAAAGCCTTTCTCAACATACAATGTGAGTGCCCACTAAAGCTATGTCCTCCAGCCAGAACATTTAACAATTACCATTTCCAGATAAGGCCAAAGTGATTTATGCACCGCCCGAAGTTTATCTGCCATACGGTCAGCCCGCTGTACTTGACTGCCATTTCCGTGCCAATCCGCCACTCAAGAATCTGCGCTGGGAGAAGGATGGCCTGCTGTTCGATTCGTACAACGTTCCCGGCGTATTCTATAAGATGAACGGCAGCCTGTTCTTCGCCAAGGTGGACGAGAACCATGCGGGCAGCTATACCTGTACACCCTACAATGACCTCGGCACGGATGGGCCATCGCCCATCATTAGTGTAATTGTACTCCGACCGCCCATTTTCAGCATCACCCCGAAAGCCATCTACATACAGAAGCTGGGCGAGGCGGCCGAATTGCCGTGCGAAGCCATCGACCGGGACGGAAACAATCGACCGTCCATTGTCTGGAGTCGGGTGAGTTGTCTGCTTTTTTTGAGGGAGTGAGTGCATTGTGTGTCATTGTGCGAGGGCAGGGCCATTAACATTGAGCCTAAAATGGATTGCATTTTTAAATATGCATTCGCTTCTCGCAGAAAGATGGCCAACCCTTGCCGGTGGAGCGACACAGCCTCAGCGGCGGCAATCTGACCATTACGAACCTAATTGAAACGGACCGCGGCATGTACGAATGCTCGGCGACCAATGAAGCGGCAACCATAACGGCCGAGGCTGAATTAATGATTGAGAACATTGCACCACGCCCGCCCTACAATCTGACGGCGAACAGTACGGAGACCTGCATCACCATACGCTGGCAACCAGGTGAGATGGAATTTGGTATGGGACTTGAAGCGGAAGGTAAACAAAATGTAATGAGAAATTCGTGAGGAGAGCCAGGCCTGTCACAAGTTCTAGGAGATAGGTGACTTCGTACTAGAGATGGCGAATTCTCTTTTTTTGATGAGAATTTCGTGCAGGTTCGTGAGTGCTAAGGCCCTACATTTAGGCCATAAGACATAGACCCATTGGGATGTCAAAAAATCACTAAGTAAACCAATCAGGGTGAGCCCATACTTGAAGTCTTCTTCTTCTAAGAGCTGAACAATGGCTACAGATTTGCTACTTCTATAGAAAACATAGTTACCTACGGACCTACAGATAAGACAGTGACCCAAAAAATCGCCGATCAAAAGCAACATCAACCACTGATTCCACATCTCTGCTTGGTTCACAGTGCAATGATCAAGGAGGCATCTGTATCCCTGTTTTTTTGGTCTTAGGAAAAGATAAAACCGAACACGTGTGGTGGACACTGTAGAAAACAAAGGAAGAAAAGAAATGATTTTGCAAAAGTGCGTGTTATGGATTTTCTGAAATATTTGATTACCAACTTTATTATTTCGAAAATCGGTAAACGCCATGCTGTAGCTCTGGTTGTGTTTATATAATAAACTTTATAATATGCCCCATTTTTTGTATCAATTAAACTAAGTTCACAGTCCAAACTATTTCATTCTTCCAATTTTCCCCACTTTGGGATCGAATTTTCCAAGCTTTCTTTCATCTTTAAACTGAACTAAGGACTATGTCAAATGTAAGACCTCTAGGATAAGCGGACTGTTGTTGTAGCATGCATGTATAAAATCGATAAGTGTATATCGTTATAATCGATATTTGGAATTTTGGTTTTGTTGTAGTTTTCTCTTCTTTATCCTTCTTTTCATGATCAGCTGCATTGTTCGTCCCTTAGGCTCACCGCACACAGACAGCGGAGCGGAGAGTAGCATATCAGCTTTGGAAAATCAAACGCACTGAGCACATAGAGAACCCGCACACCAACAGCTTAGCTGAGCGGAGAATTTTGTATGTAAAATTCGTAAGCTCCGTTAGCTCTGCTCACCCCCCGTTCTGGTGCGAGGGGCCTTTGTGTATGCTTACGCTTAGAGTTTCTCATATGTTGGCACCGCGCTGCAGGCTCAGCATTTGCAATCAAAAATTAGATGCTTGACGGTTTCAGCCAGCTTGGCATTGCGCGTGTGTGTGTAGCCACTGAAACGAAGTTCAGTTTGCTCTGCAGAATTGTTGGCCAAAGCAGCGCAGCGTTGAGCTTATACTGTCGGCGTGTGACTGCGCTGCTGCTGATCACTTGTTTGTTCACAGTAGATATCGAACCGCCGGCCTCTGTTCTAAACCCATAACTATTTGGCCACGGTTTTGTACTTATTTTCCGAATATAAGACAAACAAGTAAGAGTGCTGCAGTCAAGTGCCCCTACTGCAAAATACCCTGTTCCAAGTAATGTTGTCCTACTGCTTTGATTTGCTAAGTCGCCATTGTCTTTGACTGCATATGTTTTCGTGTGACTTAACAGGCTTCTCGTGGTTTTTATACCCTCGCAAAGGGTATTATAATTTTGCCCAGAAGTTTGCAACACATAGAAATATTCATTTCCGACCCTATAAACTATATATATTCTTGATCAGGGTGACGAGCTGAGTCGATTGAGCTTTGTCCGTCCATCTGTCTGTCTGTTTCTACGCGAACTAGTCTCTCAGTTTTAAAGCTATCGAGCTGAAACTTTGCACAGAGTCTTCTTTTTACTGCACACTGCTAATATGTCGGAACCGACCAGATCGGATGACTATATCTTATAGCTGCCAGAGGAACTATCCGTCGAAAAGTGGGTCTTTGTGGGCAAAACTTTTTTTGATTTTAATGATAACGTCTCCCACTTTAGCGATTATTAATATTATTCGCTTTTACATAGATTTGGAAGTTTTTGTCAAAATCGGATGACTATATCTTATAGCTGTCATAGAAACTATTGGTCGAAAGTGGGTTTTAATGAGAAAACTTTTTGTTTTTAATGTTAACGTGTCTCACTTCAGCGATTATTAATATTTTTTATATAGTTTAAGTTTTTGTCAAAGTCGTCATAGGAACTATCGGTCGAAAAGTGGGTTTTATTTAGAAAAATAGTTTGTTTTAATGCTGGCGTTCTTAAACTCTGTTGTATTAAAACATTTGCAAGGGTATAAAAACTTCGGCAAAGACGAAGTTAGCTTGGCTTTCTCGGTAATTTACTGTTTTTGCTTAGCCTGATTTTTATTTTAAAAGAATACAAAAATACTTGAAATAAATTGGACGGCACGCTTAATGTTTCGTGCATAACTTCGGAGTTTTTGCTCAGATCTAATTGTGCTTTTCAGAATAGATATTGGGCCTAAATTAATATATATTAAGGCACGACGATCTAACTTGAAAATTGTGGCTCTGACAATTTTTCAGTGTTAAAAGCGGGAGAACGAGGAATTTTCAAAATCTGGAAAAAACTTGATCTGCATATATTAAATAATTTGTGGCTTTATCTCTTATGGTCTCTGAGATCGACGTCTTTATACAGAAGGGGACACACAAAAGGGAAAGAGGGAGGCTATTTTTATGCCCATTCAATTTTGACTATAATATACTCTGTACCTGCGAAAGTGAGTGCTGCTGCTTGTATATCTGACTATCAGGTCATGTGTCTCCGAAGGGAGAAAGAAGTTATTACCTAACTTTTGGCAAGCAACCTATCAGTCTACACCTTCTTTAAGTTCGTGAACCAGATCTCGACTTTTTTCAAAAAATAAAGTTTTTTTCATTTTTGACTTGTAAATATTATTCGAAATTTTTTCGTAATGACAAATGTAAGTATGAGGGAAATATCTTTGGTCAATTGCCTTTTTGATAGAAATATGTTTTTTTTTTTGTAACAATTTCTTGTTGGTTATGTGACGTCACCAAAAAAAAGTGAGATATGGGGGGTTGTGAGCCTACTATACGCCTACTTTTAAAATTGAAATCAGCGGACTATTGGCGATGATACTTCAAGTTTCTGAGTGTAACGAGAGCGTGTTCTTTATAATCTAAACACATTAGATAGTTTTTTAAGTTTTTGTATTTCTTGAAGTATTTGATGTACACTTTCTATAAGAATTTATAAAAGTTCAAATTATTACTTCAACAGTTTAGCCTTTACCACATATTTACCCGTCTACAATTGCCAACTATTAAATCTTTCCGATAATCTAAACTCATTATACAATTTTGAATATTTTGGTTTTTTTTTTTTAAACCGATCGGTCGGTACATTTGGGATTTACAAATTTTCTTTATCATTTACAGTTATGTTGTCCTTATCACTTTCGCAAAAGTTTGGTGATTTGGAGACCGAATTTGGTCGTAAAACCGTTTGCAAATTTCAAAAATGTGATAATGGGAGCATGGTTGATAAACTAAAAAAAATGTCAAAAAATTCCCAGTTTTATGGATTATTTCATATTTCAATAAAAGTTATGTTGCCTATGATTTTTACCATACATTACAGTACGATTTATCGATACGATTCGAAATTACATTTTCCCAATGCAGAAAGATCCGAAAAATCACCGATTGTTACTTTCCAAAATGAAAAGAAAGTCCAAAATTAGGGAACTTATGTATTTCCCATTTACAGCTTCCTTGCTGTTATAAGCCTCAGTACTGAATTTAGAGCTGAGAACTACGAATTGTTCATTCAGTACTGACCTTAAAACTCGTCCATGATTTCAGTACTGAAATCCATACCGAAAAGTAGCGAAGATCATCAAATGGTAGGCTCAATTCATGACAGAAATGCATTTAAAAGCAGCTATGGTTTCAGTACTAGCCCTTCCAAATCAGGTATCATTCAGCATTGATTCTGTACTTTGCTGTACTGAAGTATCAATATAGTAATTTCCTGGGTACAAGACCGAATTCTGGAATTACACATATGTAAATTTTAATTGGGTTTCGCCCTAACTGCCATTGATATATTTAGCCTTCAAAGTGACTTTAGCAAGCATTCAGTTGTTACGTCTTTGATATGGCTGGGAAACTTTGTTTTACTTGTCCATTCCTTACTACTAATACTGCATTCTCCCGCATTTATAGGCTACCTTCGTCCCAATCTTGAGTACACGGTCTGGTATCGCCTCAGTGAGGCTCCCGAATGGCGTACTTTGCGAGTGCTAGATAAGAACATGATGGAGGCCACTGTACAGCATTTAGTTCCCGGCAAGGACTACGAATTTATGGTTCTCAGTCAGGACAAATATGGTGATGGCATGTTTAGCAAACAGTTTCGATTTCGAACACAACGTGAGTAATTCTTTACAAATCAAAATACCAACTCAATTCCCTAAATGTTAAAAATCTTATTTCAGCCTCTCCTCTGCGAGCAGAAGATTTTGATATGCCACATCATTTACCTTCTAGTTCCGGTTCTGGTAATTTGGGTGCCCCTTGGAACTTGACCGCGACGAGCAACCAGCAGGGTTGGCTGCTGCAGTGGGAACACCCCACTAAAGGTCTGGAGGGCCTGCGTCTATACACCGTGCGCTGGTGGAAGGAACCCGAACATTATCTTGTTGGTCAGGCGGAAACATTTGACAATTTCTATCAGCTGCGGCATCTCAAAGAGGATGGCACCTTCCAGGTTCAAGTCTTGGCTGTGGGCTCAGATGCCAGCCAGGAGGTGCCCAGCCACTTGCTGCTCATCGATGTGCCCTCACAGCGTAAGGTGCGAGCTCTGATCATAGGCAGTTCGGTGGGTATACTCTTTCTTCTATGCGCACTGTGCGCTTTTTTATACGTGAAACGGAGCTGTCTCAAGCATCTGATTGCCCGGGACAGCGGCAAGACAGCGGATGAGGATACCACAGCGGAGAGCGGCGAGGACTGCGACAGCATTGAGCAGGATAGCGTTAAGATACGTCATTCCTCCTGATTAATCGAAATTAAGTGGCGCTTCGAGGGTGAACGGCGGGGTGGAGAGAGTTAGCCAGAGTTTCCAGTGTTTCATTACCCTATAATACTGACTTTTAATTTATTTCTAGTTTTTTATTTGTATATCATAAATTTCTACTAATTGCATTAACAATTTGAACATAAAACTTAAAGCCAAAAAAAAGCTCAACTGGTTTTTATTTTAAATTGCCCGCCTGATGGGTAGCACTGTTTATCACAGCTTTTCTACTTTTGAGGAGGAAAGCTAGAGGGCCACAAGTAAAAGCTCACTGGAGCAAATAAGCTTCTGAAAAAGCTTTATAGCCGTTAAAATTCAAAACTCAAATAAATGATTCAGCAGGCAATGAGTGAAAAATTAATTTCCAGCAAGGCGGATGTCCTGAATTCTAGAGATTGACACACCCTCCGTCACACACAAAGTAATTCAAGATAATTCACATATATTTGAGAAATAGCTAGTTACATAAAAACCAGGGATGCAAACCGGTTCTGAACCGAACCGGTTTTAAACCGAACCGAACCGCTTTTTGTGCTCGTGAACCGAACCGTAAACCGAACCGGTGTGTTTTCAAAAATGTTGAACCGAACCAAAAACCGAAAAATAAAATGGTTCGGTTCGGTTCACTTTAGCTAGGTATTGAGTTACTGGCGAATAGTGAGCAAAATCAGCAATTAGCTTTAAAATATTACGAAAATACTTGGAAAAGCAGAGTTGTTGTAAAAAACTAAGAACATCAACCTTAATCCAACCAATCGACCCAAAATTGTAATAAGCCAAGTCGTGATTGTATTATCCGTTGGGGGGTCAACTCACATAATACTCAAGCGTTAACTTTTTATCTTTAATTGAGATTGGGTTGAAATAGAAAATGACTATGAGTATTTCTATGGCTGGTAGGCATGCAAAATTAAGGTTGAAAAAAGGGAGAACGACATAGCTCAGTAATTGTCAACTCTTTGGAAAAAAAGAGCTCCGACTATTTTTGAATTTGATTTCTTAGATTCTAGGAATCAAGCCTGCTATTAGAAGAAGGAAAAATGTAGCTTAATCTCATTTAATGTTAATATACAACAAAATTCCAAACGATAATGAAAGCATAACGGATATTCATTCAATTCCTTAAAAAAGTAAAATATCGATTGTTAGCGTTTACCTAAAGATTATTAAGATTATTCCCTGTTGTTTTGAAAATTTATTTATATGTGAAGTGCCAAATATGTCAGAGATTACTTGATCAGGTCAAAAGAAAATTGTAATTATTTGACGATTTTGATCCGCTTGGCTTTCAGTAGTCGATTTCAAACCGTGAAAGTTTCTAAACAACTCACAACAACGTCACTTGATATGTAAAGTTGTAGGATTTCAAAACGAAATGAGAACGTTTATACGGAAATTGCCGTCGAAATTTTGAACATACCCGATTAACTGAAAACCTAAGTCTTTGTTAATGAATAATCTGAACACTTGTATCAAAAATATTTTTCTTTAGTTAATTAAATGAATAAAAAGTGAACCGAACCGAACCAAAACCGCGGTTCAGTAAGCCCCAAAAACCATGCAATGAACCGAACCGGCGGTTTCAAAAACTGGGGCAACTGTGTGAACCACTGAACCGAACCAGTCCTTATTTCCGAGTGGTTTGCATCAAAAGATTTCCGTGACACCTCCATCTACACTCTGTATCTCGGCACCGTTCAATTTTCTGTGTATACATGTAGCGACGTCCATCCTTTAGCAGCGGTATAGCCACACACAGACACTATACGAGCGAACACTGCTCTCTTTTGCAATAACAAACATGTGTTAATGAAGAGCGGTCTCGCGTGTCTGAACGCACATATGCAAAGACAAAATAAGCATGTGTGTTTTGCCGGACACTGATCTATATACATAAAGTGATAAGACATTGAATGTGATCATCAGTCCACAAAACAACCCGTAATAGTAAGAAATTTCAAAGTTTCACAATTGCTTCCTAAAGTGATCGTACATTGTACTAAGAAAGCATTTCCTTAACGCAGCTCCCATTGCTCTACAAAACGAAAAAAACGTTTAAATGCTGAAAATATTTACTAGAAGAGTGTTTTTTAGATATCGAAGAATAACAAAAAATTTTATTTGTTTAATGATACAATTTGAAAACAAAAAGTCAAGTCAGGCCTCGTTTCGAACCCACGACTTCTGACATGGGCGACTGACTCCCTCCACTCGTGCCACACTGGCCATTTTCAATTCGGTGGCAGACCTTATATTTATCCGGGAAACATATTTTTGTTTGCTTTTGTAAAAAGGCGTAATTTATGATAAAGATAAAGATGCTCAAATAAATGCTGAATTGTTTGAATTGAATTTTAATATATCTCTACTACCGATAGCCCTAGGTTCCTACCAGGGGCGAAAACATTTCGCTGTTCACATTATTGCTGACGACACCCAACGCTTGCCGAAGCTTAATGTAAAGATAGAAAGATTAGGTTTTTACACAACCAATACTTCTTCTGTTTTTGGCCCTCGCTCTTTATCTATAAAAAGAAGAATGTACTGACTACACTGACTGATTCACTGACTTATTGGCAATCATCGCATCCCCAGTCTAAACGGTAAAGAGATAGAGGGCTGTAATTTAGACAGGGAGTTCCCCCAAGACGGAGTCCATGAGGAAAACCGACAGAATATTCTGCATACAAAAAATTATTCTTCCGATTGGCTTTAATCTCGCTTTGTAAGGATGGAATACGAAATAGTTTGAAATATCATTTTCTGATGTTGGTGCAAATTTGACCCAAAGGTTCTAAAAAATTCAGCATAAAAACTATTTTTCATCCGATTGGCTTGATACTGGGTTTGTAAGGACAGAACACGAAATAATTTAAA
>JAEIFU010002251.1:0-36457 GCA_018904235.1 Lordiphosa stackelbergi
TGCGAATTATAAAGAATTATTATACAACAAAAAGTTTGGAAGGTCATCCATGTTCCTTTTCAATGGTTTTTAAATTTGCGGATTTGTACTAAAAATATGATTTCTTTTCTTCAAAACTTAAATACAATAACATTTCCAAATTCATAAAGCTAACCAAATTAATGTACAAATATTTTTGATTATAAATTATTGTTGAAGGTAAATTATACTTGGAAGGTAAAAATTTAAAATATGCCCTAACACATCCTGCCGAAGTTTTTCAAATGTTTATTGTTTATAGTTCGACGATACTCTTATATTCTGAGATTCTTTTTCACGCGCGATTTAAAAAAAAATTCGCCTGCGGCGCTTCGAGCTCTGATAGAGATCGGATGAGCGGTAGAACAAGCAGTAAGCAAAAAAAGACCAGTGAACCAGTGAAAATTTTATGTATACTGTCTGAGGGTACGGAAGCCGCTTCTGAAAATCTGGATTTGGGGTCGAAATGTGCAATTCGCCCATCTCATTCCGACATAGCATTTCTATGTTTTCGGTGTGGGAGTAAGTTGTGAAATCCGGAGACGCACAACATTAGGAACGCCGCACAAAATACTTTATTAATATCTTACCCAAGATCTAACCATTTGAAAACCGCAATGAGATCCAAGCCTTTATCCACTTAAGAATATTATTTGGAAATCCACGTAGACACAGTTTTTGAAGGAAGAGATCATGATTGACGAAGTTGAATGCCTTCCTAAAATCTGTATAAATTACATCCGCTTGCAGTTTATTAATGAAACCCGAATTCACAATGAAAGTAAACTCAAGCAAGTTTTAATATTTTTGATATGAGTCGGCTATATTGGCTTATAGTTCATTTTGAAAAGAAAAAAAATCTTGTTTCGTAAGAAAATATGAAATAAGAGTCCCCAAACCGTGCAATTATTAATATAAATGTTAAAAGATTTTACAAAAATTTGGTAAAAATCAAAATTTAGTAAATCATCGATATTTTTAACTGGCTTCCGATGGTTCCCATCAGTCGGAATATATGTCTTAGGGAAAAAAAACTTTTTGGTTTTAAAGTAAGCCTTCCAAACTCGAACAACATTAACATAAAATGTTTTCCAGTTGATTTGCGAAATTTGGTCAAAATCGGACGACTATATCTTATGGCTTTCCTAGGACCGATCGTTAGAAAAATGGGTCTTATGGAGAAAAATTATTCGGTTTTTAAATGTTAGCGTCCTCAGACTATTTAATATTAATAGAAAAATACTTTCCCAGCTGATTTGCAAAACTTAGACCCAAATCGGATGCCCATATCTGGGGGCCGCCAAAGGACTGATCGTTCGAGAAAATTATTGCAATGTTATCGTCCCCAAACTTGGTCGACATAATTATTAAATGCTTTCAAACAGATTTGCAAAATTTGTTCAAAATCGGATGACTATATCTTAGGGCTGCCATAGGACCGATCCTTCCGAAAATATGCCTTAGGGCCGATTTCACATTTTCTACAAAGAGCTATCTGTCACATAAACTTACAAATATCACTGTAAAAAGTCGATTTAATTGGAAAATATATTATAAATATTTATTTTTAATTTAATTTTTGTTTTTATTAATTTAAAATGGGTGATTTATATTTATATTGTTGAATGGTTTTAATATTTTTTATTTTTTTTATATTTTTGTATATGATATTTGGTTGGAATTTTTGGGGTATATTTTTGTTTATTAATGTTTTTTAAATCAGAGTTGTGAAAATTTAGCACAGACATGCGTGTTAAGCCGGTGCGAGAGAGAGTAATTTGTAGTTGTTTCACTGCCATCTACTCATTTCTGAATCACATTCTTTTACTGTATTAAAACTCCAAATCTTTTTAGAATCAAAAACGAATTTTCGTATGTCAAAACGATGTGGAAACTTTTTCTAATTTGTGTGGTAATGAGCGCCCTGAACAGTGAAGCCGCATCGTGTAAGTAAATTAAAACAAAAGTACAGTTTCGTATTAATCTCCATTATTTTGTTTAAAGCTTCTTCGAGACATCCCCAACGCAGACGTCGCGCCTATGCTGGTGCATCATCTGGTGGCTATGCCAGTAGTGGTGGAGGAGCTGGTGGTTATACCAGCACTTACAATAGTGGCAATGGTGGTATAGGCCAAAGCACTTATATAGGCACTGGGGGCTATGGTGATTATGACGACTATGATGGTTTTGCACCCAATTTTGGCATCATTGATCCCTATCTATTTCATCAACAATTGACAAATCAAATTTTGGCTCAGAATTATGCCAATCAACAGTAAGTTGTGTTTCATTTATTAAGAACAGGAAATGGGTAATTCGGTGTTAAGGGTTAACTAAGCTTTGAATGTCTGTACTTGTAGAGCTATAACGGGTCTGGCCACGGCTGGCAATGCTTATGCATCTGCGGATGCTACCATAGACAACGATGACACGTAATTATCTTCTGCTGCTTACTAATCCATGAGTTTAATCTAGCTTAAGAGTAAAAGATGATTGTGAATTGTAATTCTACTCTACATTCGCAGTCGCATTCAACAGCAAATTGCCGCTCAGCAGGCCTACCATAACAATGTAGTGCGCCAGAACAGGTATAGAGGTCAATCAGGAAGCTCGGGATCAGGATCCGGATCCGGCGGTTCATCTTACTACAACTCGCATCGTTATGCTCCAAGTTATGCAGCTGCATCTGGTTCCATTGGACCTCATGGTCATAGACAGACGGCTTACATTAATCCAGCCAATCCGGTGAGTTGCGCCTTTAGAGTTGGTGTGCGTAATGGTAGCCTTTAACGTTAAATTTAGTAAACAACGTAGCTGGGAAAAGAAGTATCCCCACAAACCCCAAACACATAATACTTTTATTATTTCATTTTCAAAATGATTTTCTCAATAATCGATGACCACCGAAAACGGTCTGGAAAGCTGTATTTTCATTTTTCAAAGTTCTATAAAATAAGAAAAGGGCAAAATAATATTGTTTGCTGAAGTTTATTTTTACATGCAAATGTTTTAACACATCAGAGTTTAAGAACGCTAGCATTAAAACAAAAAATTTAAAGTAAAATCCACTTTTCGACCGATAGTTCCTATGACTGCTATAAGAGATAGTCATCCGATTTGACCAAAAACTTTCAAACTGTGTAAAAGCGACATAATATTAATAATTGCTGAATGAGACACGCGTTAACGTTAAATACAAAAAATTTTTCTCATTAAAACCACTGTTTCAACCGATAGTTCCTATGGCAGCTATAAGATACAGTCACCCGGTCCGGTCGGTTTCGACATTAGCAGTGCAGTAAAAAGAAGACTCTGTGCAAAATTTCAGCTCGATAGCTTTAAAGTAGAAACAGAGAGACAGACGGACAGACAAAGCTAAATCGACTCAGCTCGTCACCCTGATCAAGAATATATATAGTTTATAGGGTCGGAAACGAATATTTCTATGCGTTGCAAACTTCTGGGCAAAATTATAATACCCTTTGCAACGGTATAAGAATACCTCAACCACCTATCAGATAGGCTACTACTTCTCATATTATCAGAGCATCTTTTGAGCTTTTTATATGGATTTAGAATTAGTTTAGTTTAATAGAGTTTTTCATTTCCTCATTTCCATTTTAATTAATCTTTCTAAACTCCTAACTACTAAGGCGATTCTCCCTAAATTATGCAAAAAAATTGTTAACATTATGGAAAGCTTTTCTAAAACACAGTTCAAGTTTTTCTAAACCCATTTCCGCTCAGCGTAAATACGCAAAAATGTTATTTTAAAAAAATCCGAAAACAGATACTTTTATTTTAAATTATGCACCCTAAATTTCATTATATTGAAGCCCCCAATTTTTTCATAGACACTACATATGATTTTTGACCCCAAGTTTAGCCAACAAACCAAAAATTGACAAAATGTCAGCTCGGTGAGCACAAGTTTTCATAACTTTAGTACTTGTCAATCGATTTTCAAGATTTAAAATGCGTGCTAAAGCTAATACTATACTATTTCAATATGAAAAAATTATGAGAATTTTATTTATGTAATTTAATGACCATTTTTAGTGTGCAAATGTCAGCGTATTTTGATATCCTGCATCAATTAAACAAAGTCCTCCATTCGCCTCCCATTTTTAAATTCAGCTCGAAACTTTTTTCTGATCGATTTTCCATAGAAATATCCTAAAAAAAAATCCCGTCGATTGATACAAGGGATCTTGTACCTATTGTTAATGGCTTAACTTAAGGGCAAAAACCTTTAATAATTTATATTACAATATTGAAAATTTAGAAAAATAATTGTTTTTAAAGTCAAAAATAAAAATATTAGTTTTGGAACATCATTCAGAGGGGTTACATAGCGATTCTTTCATTGTAGCGGTGGTGTGTTCATATCTGTTTGGATCTACGTTGTTACGCTTGGTCCCACGATATTCCATCGACATTTCTGATCGAACCTGGGTATCGAACTCGATAACCCTTAGTATTGAACACGAATTGAAAAGACTCTGATCGCACTCCACCACGGCACACGCTTGCTGCCTAACTTAGTATCATCTACTACTTACATTTTTCTATATGTTGGTTGAGTGAAGTTATGTTGAAAAAAGCTGCTTTCTGGTTTTAAGTTTTTTTTCTGAAAAGTATAATTTTCTTTGTGTGTAGGCATCTCCTTTAGGAGAAGAGGTTAGATTCTACGTTATTATAAAATTCCGCAAACAATGAAAAGGTTACCTTCTTCATAGTTTTAAGCAAATTATTTTCAGAAAATCTTTCCCGTTTTTAAGAAGTTCCAATAGGATTTTGAGGGGTTGACCCAGCTTATAAGATACTATAAGAAATTATAATAGTTATTTTAAGACATTAAGCTCTGTTTTACTCTAAAATTAAAGCTAAATTTTACCCTAGTTTTACCCTAGTTTTAAGAAAGTTATCTTATTGCCCTGTTTATCAGAAATATGTCTTTTTGTTTTCACAAAAATTTTGTAAAAACTTTCTCATGGCACATCTTTTGAAGTTCAAGAAAATTCTTTCTGTCGAGATTTTAAAATTAGAGTCGAATTTTAGAATTCATTGCGGATTTTTCTGAGTGTATAGAAATCCGTAAAATTGTCATGAACATTACCATTATTTAATTACAATTATTTAATTAATTAATTAGGCCCTCTTAGTTTTTTTTAGGTACAGTAAACCTCAAAAGAAGGTAACTAGTAGCTTAAATATAAATCTAATACTGTTTCAACGGCTCAACCAGTTCCATTTTCAGAAAGTCCTTAAAAGTATGATGTGGATTCGATTTGGCTGCAAACGCAAATTGTTACGGTGGAAATGTATTTTCCGAATCATTTGTCTTATGGGTCCTATTTTAAATCAAATTCTTACTAAATCATTTCAAGTAACAATAATTTTGTTTGAAGCAGGATAATGTGGTCGATTTTGTGTAAAAATTTATATCTATAGCGATGATATTTACATAGAGATCTGTTACGCAATAATTACTTCCCGTATTAAATAACTTTTTATTATAAACGAGAAGCAAAGCTAAATTCGTCTGTGCCGAAGTTTGAATACACTGAAAAGGCTTGCTTCAACGACTAGCAATTTCGACCAAACTTCGCAGATCAGTTTGAAAACACATAATATTAACCATGACCGAGTTTAAGAGCGCTAATATGGAGAACAAAACAGTTTTTCTCACTAAAACCCATTTTTCGATCGATCATTTCTATGGCAGCGTACAGTCAAAAGTAGACTCTGTGCAAAATTTCAGCTCGATAGCTTAAAAACTGAGGGACTAGTTCGCGTAGAAACAGACAGACAGACGGACGGACAAAGCTCAATCGACTCAGCGCGTCATCCTGATCAAGAATATAAATGTGGTCGGAGATGATACCTTCAATGCATTGCAAACGCCGGGGCAAAATTAAAATACACTTTTTAAGTGTATAAATACAGCATTGTAATGATAATTAAAAGAAGAATCTATTTAAATGTTGAATAATTCATGCCAAATAGTGATTTGTTTGTCTATTTGTGCTTTCACAAATATTTATAAAACAGCATTTAATCAATTACTTTTTATTGTTACTACCTCATACAAACAATATATATAACAAAAATACTGTATTTGCTATCGTAATTTCTGGTACGCAGCGTTATTTGTTGTTGAATTCTATGAAATAAAAACATAAAATAGGACATAATTCCGATTTAATGTGAATAGAAACTCAATTAAAAATAGTCATTATAGTAAATATTTCTATGTGCATTTTGCGTTTTGCCTATGTTAATTTTATTAATGTTAATGTTTTAATAACTTTATAAGTCAATATTGTTTTCATTATTCATTAAGGCCTGATTCCAGATGACATAAAAATCAAATTTTATGTTGAAGTTCATAGGATAGGAGCACTTATGAACTGTTTTGAAATCTGAATGCTGTTGCAAAGAATTCTTATTTGAATGAAGTATTGTGCCGAAATAAAAATTTATGTCATCTGGACTCAGGCCTTTAAAACTAAGTTTAGTCGAGATGTCATGTAATCTACCATCGATTTAAGGGTGGATATATTAATATTCTCAAACTGCCTCCCATTCTTAAATTTTTTTATTAAATTTTTTTTTTTTTTTTTTTTTTTTCAAGAATGGGAGGCAGTTTTAGACAGCTAAACATCTTAAACTGGCAATTGAAGAAGAATGGGCGAATATAAATATATCCACCCTTAAATTGAGAGAAGCTTGGCTTGGCCCCGTTGGAGGAGCTGTATAGCCAATTTTACATTACCCTTAGATTGAGATGGGTGATTCGACGCGACAGTCTATTGCCATAGCACAAAATCACACGTACGCTATAGTTATGTTATTTTATGTGTTTAATTTAAGTCTATCGTATTGTAACCAAATTATATACGTGTATGTAATACTTGAAATCAATACTCCCCGACAGCCTAGTTAAGTTTTGCAGGTTTGGCTTGTCAACTATTTCGTCAGTCGTTGAATCTGTCCTCAGACTTATTGACACGAAGGTAACCTACCTTCAATATTTTCAGCAGAGAAACAGTCCGTTCAGCTGTTGACGAGGTGACAGGGTTCTCGACAACAATTGCAACGTTCGGAGGCTGTAGTGCCTCGAGTGCAGTCTGGACTTTTTTCAAGTCTGACCTCTCACAACTCTTGTGCCACATAATAAAGTCCTTCTCATAAATTTGTGCAGCTTCTACAATTTTCTAACTGTGTGGTTGGTACGATGTGCTGATATCGAGCCAGAATGTCAAGAACACAAAATTAAACCCGAAAGAGAAATCGTGAAATCCACGAAAAGGTAGTATGTAAAGTTAGTAGTATGTGCGTTTTTTTTGCAACCATATAAACGAGTAATATTCAACTCAAATCACATTTCGTCTGCAAGTTTCTTGGTTTTTTCCTAAATTTACATCGAAAGATGTAATTGTAAGATGTATTTAATCAGAATGGCGTCGTGAGCTCAGGCTGACGATATCTGAAGTTCTGGAGTCTGAAAAGTCCCACTGAGTGTCAAAATTGCAGTATTGACGGCAGTAAAAACTTGCAGAGAGATCAGAATCGCAGTTTTTTTAATCGCAATGATGTGCTGCCCTTGATGATGTCTCGCTGTCTCTACAATACTTAAGCTTTTCTAATGCTCCAATAATGTAAAGCAGAGAGCAGGAACTCAGTAATACACACCGAATGCTTGCCGTAATCATGCTTCAATGTGTGTTAGAAAGAGAGACAGTCACATTTTCAGCGCTCTGTAAGCAGCCACTCAGCGAATGTGTACACATTCGTGCACACAACCTTTCTCATCAAGCGTCAACGATTCGCTCAGAATTAACAAGTGAGCAGAGCGGACCCCGAGAACCCACTCAGTGACACAAGGTGAAGAGTAGATTTTTCTCTGCCCGTAATTATCGATATATAGAGGGTTTTAATAGGAATCGATTCGAATGAATCTTCGCGCAAACTTTTGCCACGTCTAAATAGCGGTTAATCCTATTTAATTCAACCCGATTTTCAACAATCGGTCCTTATATTTTAAAAAATATTCCAAAGTTCCTCGTTTGTAAAAACTTTTCACTGCTGATGTCTTTTTGGAACAATCTAAATATTTGGCTATAACTATATAAAAAATATTCTATAATAAAAAAGGCAAAAATACTCATTAGACTATCTTAGTCAGAGACAAAGTTTCCAAAGGCCTAACACCACCTACTGTTCAAAGAAGGCAAACATGAGACGAATTCATTAAGGTTGTTTGAAAAAATAATAAAATATGCCGCTGTGGTATTTCATCATATTTCAATATAAAAACTTGTCCTTTTTTCTTTAAGTGATGCCTTTTTATGCTATTTATTAACATAATATATACTACATAAATATATTCCAACTTAATATATTTCTCGTCTCTTACTCGTGGGGTACTTTAAAATAACTTTACATCACGTTTCAGTTACTTAAAGTATAAATAATGCCACGCAATTCATCTAATAATTTTCTTCTTTTGCAGGCCTCTCCCAATATTGTGAACCGCTTTGGCTCCAGTTCCAGCGGCGGAGGTGGCGGTGGTGGCTACAAGGGCGTCTCTGTATCCTCATTCAGTTCAAGCAATGGTGATGGAACCAGTCGTCGTGGTGCCCAGACCACAATCAATGATAATGGCAAGGTTACTTCCTACTCAGTGCACTCTTAGAGCTTCAATATTTAACTTACTTATTTGTCAAAATTTTTACTTAATCTAACAGAAATATAAATGTATTTATATGCGTTTAATGCTTACTTTCTTTATTGCTGGGTTTTTACTGTAAAGCTTTCTTTTATTTAGAAAGTTTTTTGCTTTGTGCTGATAATGAAATCACTTATACATAGAAATCGAAAATAAATGCAAATTTTTTGTTACTCTCGACTAAAAAAACAAACGCATAACCTTGATTTTGCCTTCGCTACGTACGTACCCCACGTAATAATAAAATTTGTTTTTTGATAATTTGTGTTGAATTAAAGAACAAAATGTTATCAGTGCTACAGGAAATAGCTTATGTTTTATAAACTCATTAGCAATACATTTGAATCTATATAAGACAGCTAGTTTGTGAGGAAAGTATTTTTGTTTAAGAACAATTTCAATTGCGTTAATACAAATTATCAAATTACCAAAATAGCTGCAAATGCTTTAATATTGCGTAAGGACTAAGTGTTGTGAAAACCATCAAAATCACAATCACCCCGCTGTTCAAACAGGTAAGGACATCACAAAATATTCATTAAATGCAACAAAGTAGCTGGATTTGATCATTAGGATAGTGGAGTAAAAAGGGTATACTAAAGTGGTGCAAATGTATGTAACAGGCAGAAGGAATCATTTCCGACCATATAAAGTATATATATTTTTGATCAGCATCAACAGCCGAGTCGATATAGCCTTGTCCGTCTGTCCGTCTCACAGTGGGCGAAATGACCAATTTAGAGAGACGAAATTAATATCTTCCAAAGTAAATGAGATAAAGAAACGTGAAAAAGAGTCAAGCAAGGTATGAATCGAAAGGTTATTGAATTTCCAACAATCGCGTAAAACATTGTTTTTAAATCAATTAAGTATTTTTATTGAGAGCTGACTTTTATACCAGAATCCGATATAAAATTTCAAAATTTTAGGATTTTTTGTTTAAAAGATATAATGGTTTATTTATAAATTCATTTTTTGTCAAAATAATTGTGCCGACCAGAATAGCTTCTAAGAATATACGATTTATTGTTCCAAAAGACCTTAATTAATTAAGTTTAAGCGAGCTTAAGGAAAAACAGAAAAGTATGCAACGTCATTATCAAATCCTGATGAAAATTCCAGAAATTACACAGGCCAACAAAATGACCACTTTTGTGAGGTGCAGTTTTGAAAAATCATAATAGTCACAAGGTGCTTAGTCCGGTAGATTATGGTGATTGCGGAACTCACTTGGCCCATTCGCCGGCCAATTCATAAAATTCAAATGTCATTCTCGAAAAGTGGTTTGATTTGGGGAAAATTTTTTAAATTTAATACTTCCTGAATGTTATTGTATGTTCCCTCTAGTACTGGGGTCAGTCGGCTAATTCGCGCCCATTCGCCTTTCTAGAATTGTGTCGATAGGAAAGGATTTGAAATGTCATCCCGGGGCGCACCCCGGGTGCAAGTGCGCCGTATGAGATATATACTTGCCGTCAGAAAAGCATCTCCTTGGGTGGGAAGTCCTACATCACCCCATGCTGGCTTGGGTGGAACGAGCGTCGCTTATTTTGCTTCTCTGCGGCTTGGAACGATTCGTAAATCGACCTCTTGAGCGACGAGCGTCGTTACGTAGCTTCCGATGGCATCATCCCACCCTGAATCGTTTCCGGATGTCACGGACGTTGTATAGCGTCGGTCAGCCGTACTAGAGGGTTTGCTTGACAATTGATATAAGTTCTATGTTAGATCACGTAGTCTTTTAATTTTTCTTATATACATTTTGTGTATCAATCTAGTTGTCCTGAAATAATTTTTAATTCATTTATTCAGGATTTACCGCTTGTAGCTTTTTCCATCAAGCTGTTATAAATGCAACAAAATTGATGAAAGTAGAAGGGCCTTTGGGCTATATGCTAAAGTGGTTAAAATAAAAATTCGGCCCCCGCTGTGGCATGACGATCAAATTTGAAAAATTTGCCATAAACTAAGGAATAACTTTCTTCAAAGGAAAATTTGGCACCCGACTTGCTGAGCTGCTCGATGTTTGGCGCTTTATATGTGTTCTGTCGCACATGACTCATAAACCCAGACGTTATTGCTCCATAATTTTTCCAAAACAAAAAAACATGCAAAACACATTTTCCGCGATATTTTTAACAAAACTATTTTTTAAGCCCCTTTTCTATGAAAAAAAATTTCACGACCCCCGTACTTTTTAAAATTCTAGGTTTTTTCTTTTTCCTAAGTTAAAAAACTACAAACAAAATTCTAAAATATTTGCTTTTTTTTCCAAAAAGTGGCGTTTGAAAAAAGCTTTTACTTGAAATTTTTTGAGAAATTTTTTAACCACGTCTTCACGCATTTTTACCAAAATTTTTGTGTGAACTATTTAACCGATTTTAATCAATTTTTTTTTGAGGTGAAAGCAAATGCGTCAAATACATTAAATCCATGTTTAAAATCAATCAAAAATAATTTCCATCAGAGTGGAAAAAAATGTCGATTTTCGAAATTTTGACTTAGAAAGCCCATAACTCCGCTTTTTATTGACGTATCCAAAATATTCTAGTTCACACCTGAATGACATTATTTCTTAACAAAAACATTTCTTAATAAGAAATCACTTATAGTTTTTGTGTAATTAAATTTTTTGTAAACCTTTAAAAATTGACAGAATAGTCTATAAGTTGCAGGTGCTCATAAATATGCAATGCTTAAACTAGTACAGTAGGCCAATCCTACTGCATACTTATGGGCACTAAAATATGTTAGAACATCTTGTCTTTTCTAACACTTGTGTTCAAAATGGGGTCTCAGTGCTTAAAAAAATCGCAAAAATATTTGGTATAGTTCAATTAAAAGCTAAAAAATATTACTAAACGTTGATTACGGGAAAGTTTCCAAAAATGTAGGTTCCACGCATTAGCATGCCCAAAATGATCACCATTGACAATTTAAGCTTTTTAGTCCATTTCTATTGACAAATCATATTTCATATTTTTGACACGTTGACAAACACAGCTGATTTGTTTGTATTGAATAACAGGCATCTCCAAATTCACGTGGACTTTCTGGAGCAAAAATTAGTTTTAAAAAACGGCAGAAATAAAAGGCAAAAATAAATATCAAAAATGGCGAAAATTTAACAAAATAAGTTTGCATTGTGTGTGAACGCCATATTTATTTACAGTCAAACTCGTTTGACGACTGATTTTACGAGTTTGACAAATCAAGTTTTCGATAAGTTTGTGTGCTGTCTGAACGCTATGTGAACACTGTTTGTCAAACTGTTATCGCATTTGCTTAGTTTGATCTTGCAAGTCAAATGTAGGAACAAACTTTGGCCAACTTGTGATGATTGTCCGGGTATTTTAATTGCTAGGACTTTTGTAAATCAGTTTGGATATCTAATTTGGACAAGAATTAGCATAATATAAAGTAAGTTGTCCGGGCTGCATGGGTATAACCAGGGTTCGAGAGCCATCAAGCGCAATTTGAAGCTGACGGATCTCCATGGTAATAAGACCGCTAATTACTTAAGAAACTGCTTTTCAAGTCCACAAATGACCAGACATAATAACATTGCCATGAATATGACAATACTGAACCACGATAAATACCATGGAAGACCAATGCTAAAGAATATAGTCAAGATCATAAGAATCGATTTAAACCACTTTCCGTTACTGACAAATCATTAAATCGCGGAAAAATACCAAAGAGGATCAAAAATTGTAACTATGCGAAGCAAAATGTACTTCCAACCAAGTGGCAAATCATGCCAGGATCAATGCATGAGCGCCATTCGCAGCTATAGGATCGCCATGGTAACAAAACCGCTAATTACTTAAGAAACTGCTTTTCAATGTCAACACAGAACTACATTGTCCTGTTTATGACAATACTGAACCGCGACAATCACCATGGAAGGTCAATGCGAAAGAATAAAAACGCAATATGTCTTGAACTGTGATGCAAAACAAACAATGCTATATCGACTCGTCTATTGACGCTGGTCAAGAATTAATATGATTTATAGGGATGGCATTGTTACTATTTTTGATCCTCTTCGGTATTTTTCCGCGATTGAATGATTTGTCAGTAACGGAAAGTGGTATGAAATGTTGCTTGTGTTCTTGACTATATTCTCTAGCATTGGTCTTCCATGGTATTTATCGCGGTTCAGTATTGTCAAATTCATTTCAATGTAATTATGTCTGGTCATTTGTGGACGTGAAAAGCAGTTTCTTAAGTAATTAGCGGTCTTATTACCATGGAGATCCGTATATAGTAAATAGGTTAGAATTAGGGTTGTCGGAATATTTCAAAAATATATATATCGATATTTTTGGCGATATTGAAAAAGTGTCATTTCGATATAAATATTTTTTGGTGTCAAAATCATCGATATTTTCGATATTTTTCAATAACGGGTAATTAAGGCGTCATTTGACGCGTAATAAGAACTACAATCTGACTGCGCAAAAAAATGTAGATTTAATGTTAAATTAACAAAAGATAAGATCAAAAAGCAGGAACACAACACACCACAAAGGAGGCTAGTTGGTCATACAGCTGTTTCATTGGTATCTCTACCAAATCATTAGTGACCTGTGCCTACATATACTGGCCCCAACGACTCTTACTCCATGCCGGAGCTGCCATAATCGTTTCGGAATTTCTAAACGACTTGACAGCACACACACTAACAAAAGATATTTATTTTTTATTTCATATACACTCCTGCGCAAAATATACGACACCCCGAAAATTTTAGTTTCGACCCTCGAAAGCATTATACAACGAAATCAAATATGTAGAATGAAAGTTTAATGAATTCTGCTGAAAATCTGATATTCTAAACTCTGATTGCATCTCACTTTAAAAATCGTGGTAAAAAAAACAAAAAAGTTCGATTGTTGTCATGTCTGCAAGTGTATCAAAATTATACGACACATGGCAATTTGTTGGATTTAGGTAATTTTTTTTTGCACTGGTCCTTGTATTTTATTGCACTGCGTTTTCTGTGCATCAACTTTAATAAAATAACTTTTAAATATTTTGCTCTACATGACCAGATCACAAGAAACAGTTATGCGCAACAGGGTGATCGAAGGCTATAACAAAAATCCCCGAAAAATAACACTAAAAAATATTCGATATCCGATATATCGCCTGCGAAAAATATTCGATAATAATATTCTTAATTTTGGGCAAAATATCGATATTTCGATATATCGATAATATTTTCGACAACCCTAGTTAGAATAACTCGCGAACCACACAGTCTGTGGCTCCCAGCGAAGAACAGAGAGCTGGGGCTCACGAGCCGAGAGCGGTTTTTTGTATAAATGTTAAGCAGTTGGACAATTTCATTAGCCAGATATAAATGTATCGCACCGAGTCGATAATTTGACGGCGGCTATCAACATACCACATTAGATGCTGTGAAACATAAATTTACCGCACACAAAATTTGCGAGTGTGAACACTAAGCCAAATTCAGTTGAAACTTTAGAAGTTTCGACAAATTTCGATTAAAATTTATTTGACGTGTGTGTGAACACCAAGACAAATTCGAACACAAATCAGTCAAACTGCGCCATGACAATTTGTGTAAATTAATTTGACTGTGTGAACTTAGCTTAAGACGTTATATAATTTTTTTTCATTTCTTGTCATTTCAAAATATGAAGTAGCACTTCTTTGGTGGAAATAGGCTATTAATATGCTTCAACTTTTTTCAACTCTAAGCTCAAATTGGCAGAAATCATGACGTAATGGAGCATTTACACACAACACATTTATTTTTAACGCTCGACAATCATCAGGAATCATCATAAAAAAAGTGAAATTTCGCAGCCTTGAGTTAGTTATATGAATACCAAATAAAAATCATTGTTATTACCTCAGAAACAAAATAGTTTAAACTGCTTCCCGTATACATTTATTAACTATATAAATTTCAACAAACCTCTTATCTGTTCATCATGAAGCGGAAGTTATAAAATAAAATGGATTGATTACAAAAAAAATATATATAGAGTCGCGGAAATCGAAAGAAAATAATCAAAATATAATAAAAAAAAGGGAAATTTCAAGGGGTTCTAAACGCAAATATTTTTCTTTTGTCCTCGCTATATATATGTATATTTAGCTTCACCGCAAATCATCTAAATCTATATTTAAAAATTACAAATTAATTATCAGCGTCTGCTATGTTCTTGAATTTCAATGCCCCGAACATGGCAACTATATACGTATAAATATAATAGGTGACGCCAAGGCCCAAGGTTTCATCATTACAATCAATCAACATAAATTTACTTTCATAATTAAAGCTTTCTGCACCAATTGCTGGGTCCCAATTCCATACAAAAGCACATTATCTGTGCTCGTCACCCGAAATGGCATCTTCTCTCTCTAGGTCAAAATCGGTTCAAGATTAGACAATCGTCTATATGAAATGGTCTTATCACGAATGCTGTTTCATTATTAAAAGCCTCTCCGTTCGATCGATTCATTAGTACATTTTTAAGCGTTGATCACTCAACGTTTTTCCGGTGAAATATTAATTTTTAAATAAGAATGTATAAACTTTTGGTGCTGGCCCTGTGTCTTGGTGTGGTTTGTGGAGGTAAAAAGTGTAACGAAAATTGAATGCAGTGATTATAAGTGCCAAAATGTTTACAAAATTTCTTACGAAAAGGGGATATTAGGGAGGGTTATGAGCGTTGATACAACCCCCTTTAATTAAAAAAATTTAAAATATTAATTACAAAAATTTTAAAAAAAATTTCGGAAGTTGTTACCATATCAAACATTTATCTAAACTTCCAAGAATTTAAAATAGTAGAAGATCGTATGGGAATTGGGTCGGAAGCGATGTGTAGAACACATGGGTTTCTTTGACTGAAAGTCCTGGGCGTATCTAGAGATTTTCGGACTGCTCAATGCCATGCAAAATTTAATTCCAATATTTTTCCATCCAAATTATCTAGTATAAAAATTCATCCAATTTCAAATTAAATCGTTCATACGAAATAATGGTTTTGAAGTAGAGGGGAGCATACTTTTTAACTTAGTTGTACTAACGTTTTCAATTTGAGGTTACATAAGTACCAAAACTCCATCGGTCTGCATTAAAGGTAAAAAGTGTGTAGTTTTGTCCATTTCGATCTAATCTTTGTGGATCCCATGGGTTCTGTTTATTAAATCTGAAAATATTATTTAAGGTTTTTATAACAATTAATATCTAAAAACAAAATTTCCGAAACATTAAAATTTGAGGATCAATACTTTTTGAATTGAGAGTCAAACGGCTCGACTCGACTTGGCTCGTTATCCTGTTACAGAAGGAATTTACTTAATAGGGTCGGAAATAGTTTTTGTGCCATTTCTATACACCCTCTGGTCCGTGCCAGTGCAAAGTTTTCTTTGATGATTTTAATGATGTAATAGGGCCAGAATTAGCCAATAACACAATACATTTACCATTTGCTAATGATAATTTCTGCACCTTTCAATGTTCTTTTCTGATTTTGTAACGAAGTTCTGAAACCGTCCAATTGATGTTTGTTCTCTGAGCATATGAACTAGTCTTCTCTCCTCAGCACTGCAGTAATGTTCCCGACCCATATAAAATTAATTTAAAGCTCAGTTAAGCCTTTATTGCAGATATCCTATTCAATATCTTTCGTTTTGCAAACTAAATCAATAGAAAATATTATGTTTTCTTAATTTTCTTGTAATCGCAATTGTTATAATCGAATTTACTTGTCAAAGAATAGAACAAAATTGAAGAATTTCATGGTCAAGGGTTCGGTATACGAACAGAACCAGTTTTGCCTACTAGGATTGTACTAGGATCAGAGCTCGCAAATAATTGTCAACACCTTCAGCGTGTCAGCAATAAACAGTTCTGTAACGTAAACAACGAAACTAAGCCTGCTTTTTCGTTGCTCATGATTTTCACTGACCGCTTTGCCGAGAGCAAACTTTCAAAGTGTCTTTCGCGTATGTATGTGTAGTTGTGAGTGTGGAGCCTGTGTTTCCGCCACAGTCAACGATTTTTGTACATACCTTCAATACTCGTCACCTATGAATCCACAATGATTTACCGATGAATGAATCATGGGTATCGATGAATCATCGGTAAATTCCTATGAAAATGATCAATGAATTTAACATTGGCAAGGCCTAGGAGTTCACGCATGACAGTTCATGGGCGAATCACTCATGAATTCAGTATAGATTCATCGACGGTTCACGCTAGGGGTGTCGAAAATATTATCGATATATCGAATCAGAGGTGATACCTCTTTTGGTTCTTTCCTATTTTGACGGAGCTTTGCGTACTTCTCAACGTCCTCATGCAAAGTCGAACGTACTTTGCTGGTTTACCAAAGGTAGACAGGGCTTCAAAAAACCTTGACCTTATCGCCGTGTCGAAGGCTGACTTATAATCAACAAAAAGATGGTATGTATTGATGCCTCTCTCATAGGTCTTCTCCAGGATTTGTTGTAGTGTGAATATCTGGTCTGTGGTGGATTTACCAGGTCTAAAGCAGTGTGTTAATAAGCGGCTTTAGACGTTCACAAATAATACGCGACAGAACCTAATATGCAATGGGAAGGAGACTGATCCCGCGGTAGTTGGCGCAAACTGCAGTTTCTCCTTTTTTAAAGATTGGACAGAGAACACTTAGATTTCAATCGTCGGGCATGCTTTCGTCAACCCATATACGGCAGAGAAGTTGGTGCATTCACCTTACCAATTCTGCGCCTCAATACCAATCATTATCGTATATTTTTCAGATGCGATATATCGGAAAACGAATATTTTTTGGTGATATTTTTGCTTTAGCCTTCGGTCACACTGTTGCGAATAACTGTTTCTTGTGCGCTGTACATGTAAAGCAAAATATTTAAAAGTTATTTTACTAAAGTTGATACTAAAAAATCGCAGTGCAAACTGTGCAATAAGGGTGTAAAAGCCAGTGGCAACTCAACAAATATAAAGGCGGACTTAATCGCAAAGCGTGGAGATGTGCTCGTCGTACCGTATAGTAGCGACTTTGCGTATAAATGGCGTATGATTTGATGTCGCACACTTTAGTTTGAAGGAAGAACAAAATGCTTGCAGCATGACGATTATCATCAAAGAGTGGCAGTCCGCATGTTGTTCTCCCTTTAAACACAAGTGAGCGATATCTGAAGAAGTAATTTTTGAATGATCGCTCTTCGCTGATCACAATATTGCCATGCTATCTCAACAATCACCAGGATAGGGGAAAAATTATTGGAGCTGAATTTGAATTTACAGTTGTTTACCCTGGTATTGTAATATGCCGGTTAAATAATTCCGGATAGCTCCTTGGCTTCGGCTACGAAATAGGGTTGTCGATATTTCTTAAAATATCAATATCGATAATATCAAAAATACAAATTTTTAATATCGATATTTGATATATCGCCTTCAAAAAACATCGATATTATCGTTATTTTCTAAAGCATTAGAAAATTGAAAAGTTTTAAATGAACGTATTCTCCATAAAACTGCTAGTGACGATTTTAAGAGACCGTTATATCTAATCTTTTCAGCAGTTCCCAATAGTTTTCCGAAACTACACTGTACATTTTCTCAAATTACATTAATAGTCAGAGTTTCTTTTTCTTTTAACCTTAACAGCGTGTGCTCAAAGAGATACAAATTAAGTTGGGAACATTACTTCGTATAAGAAAGGCTTCTGTTCAAAATTGTTCTGATTTCAAAGCAGTTTAAACGTGTTTTTTTTTCATGTGAAATATAGTGACGAACTAAATTTGTATCTGAGTGTAGTCGTTAGAGTCTGCTTAAAAAAATATCAAGTGAAGAATTTAAGAGAACCCGCCTAATGTGTTCTCCTGCTGCTTCGGGTGTCTGTAAGTCAGCGATTGTCAACTGATACCCCCAGGGGCCGAAGACATTTTGCTATTTACATATAAACAATTTAAACGCTTGCCAAAGATGAGGCCAAGAGAGTAAAGTATCAAAATTCACTTTCAGACAGCACGAACAATTCATCCTCACTAGCTCTCCAATAAACTATTGGGTTCATGACGATATTTTCAATATATTTTAACACTGACACCTAATATTGCAGCGTATTTCTGCATTCATACGTGTATGATTAGTTCTTAAATGCGATTTTAAGTTGTATTACCAGATGATTTATCAGGCTAGCCACATAATTTGCACCAATTACCGTAGTAACTTTTCTGATATATCGTTTATACAAATATCGATAATCGCCAATATCGGCAAACAAAATATCATATCGGAATAACCCTTATCGTCCAACAAAAATATCGATATATCGATAAAATATTGACAACACTACTACGAAACACTCAACACTCAACCCATCTTCCTAAAATTTTTGTCTAACGACTATTGGTAAAATCAGAAGTTTTTACGTTTCATAGATTTAACTGAATACGTTTTTTATGCTCTAAGAGATGATGAATTTAAATAGTAAACTCTTCTTTCGTTCCATAAGTTTAAATTCATGAATAAGTTTGTCCGAACTTTTTATCCCTTATGTAATACATCGCTATGACAGCTATAAATATAGTCTCCGTTTTGACCGAAACTGCCATCTGTTAAATCCTTTTTATTTTCTTTTAACCCCGTTCCGATAAAGATTATCTCCTTTGACAAACTATTTGGGTAGTTTAAAATTGCTGAGTGGAATACAAAGTTTTCTCACGAACATTTCAAGTGGTTTTAAATTGAACAATGATACATGGAATTTGACTATTATATCTATGGTTACTAGATTCTTTTTTTGGGGATTTTTTAGCTGGCTCGAGGTCAATGTTTTTTACGTGCTTATTAAAAACAAACAAACAAACACGAGTTTTCCAAAAACAAAAACTCGTATTTGTTTGTTTTTAATGCGCACGTAAAAAACATTGACCTGGAGCCAGCTAAAAATCCCAAATAAAAAACAAGGAAAGAGGAATTGCTTAAGCAGTTAAGACCGATTGCTCAATGCCAAGTGGAATCATTTCGTCAAAAAGGGACGACCTGATCTAGTAATCACAGATATTGTTCGCAACTTCCATATCGATTTATAAATTTTAAATAGGAATAATTCGGAACATGGCCGTATATCTTTGATCTTTCGTTTATTTAATTAATTAACATAAAATCGATATTTTTAAGCGCAGTCAAAATGCGGTTCTTATTATGCGTCAAATGGCTTCTCAATTAACTCAATAGACCTGTTATTTGTTAAGATCCGAGTTTTTATTGAAAAATATCGACAATATCGATTTTCTTGACACAAAAAATATTTATACCGAAATGATACTTTTTTAAATATCGTCAAATATATTAATATAGATATTTTTTAAATATCCGACAACCCCAATTCACGCATTATTTCTTCTCTCAAATCGCAGAAGCAACAATCGATGAGCCCTTCATCTTTTACTCCGCTTTGTCTTTGATCTTCGGTTACTTTTACCTATTCATAGTATGCAAAGGCATATCCGACTATAAAAAGTCTAACTAAACATTTATTCATGATCCACTAATAAATTAAGGCTTTTGGGATAATAAAAATGAATCTATCATAAGGCTATCTCAGGAACGAATTCCAAGAGAAGTGATTTCTGGAACTGAATTTTAGATTTTGTTATTGCTTAACGCCTACATTGTACATAAGCCTACCGCCTACAACAAGAGAAAAGCGATCAAAATGAAATCTCTTTTCGCGGACACTTATTGTGCTCTGACCATTTCCGGACAGTTGTTTTGTATCGGACAGACTTGATTGTTTGCTGAACCGAAAATACGCAATAGAGAACACAAGAGGAGGGAAAACAAGTGTTCGGCTCAGGGAGAGACCGTGTGGGCCTCGTTTTTTTCCGTCTTTTCAGTGAGTTGAACGCACCAAGAGATCAAAATAATTTTTTAACTCTTTGGGAGACTAATCGGTAAACCGATTTGAGTTAGGTGGAAATTTGCCTTTTTTTTGGACCATGGCTCAAACGATGCATTTTGCGACTGAAATACAGCATTCGGTTATAAAGTTGCTATCAGATCAAATTTATAATTTTAATGAATGTGCTAGGAAGCTGGCCTGGCCTCTAAAAATCTAGCACAAATGTCGTCATACTAAAACGTATTTTCCCCCTTGAATGAACTCAAATATTTACACAAAGCACAACTTGTGCAATGCTCTCAGACATGTGGCGACTTATCGCCTTATATTACACATTACCCAATCAATATTTAAACTAAAAAAAAAACAAACTGAAAACTAATTTGTGATTTTTGTTTTCCTCTCCCACAGATTTTCACAATAGGTAAGTTACAAGAAATTACAATTTTATTGGTTGAGATGAGTACTGAGTTTTAAGGACCTACCACTTATGTTGCTTTCCATTTCATTCCATGATGGTATAGACACAAACGTGATGATTTCCATAGTCGGTAAGTGCCGTGCCTGAAATATTGTTGAATTGTTCCAATTTGGTCACATGGTACTTAACCTTATGCAAAATTAAACTAAAAATTCTAATCTTTGACAAATCTTGTTAAAGTTATCTTACTAAATTTAAACATTTTCCAGCCACTACAATGCCCATCAGCAGGCCATTGAGACGGCCCGTCGTAATGCCTATGGATCCAGTGGTTTTGGTGCCAGCGGTTCCAGCAGTTATGGCTCGAGCGGAAATGCTGATCTGTCCTTGAATGGTGGCAGCTATGGCGCTGGTGTGGGCGCTGGTGTGGGCGCTTCCCTGGGCAATCTGGAGAGCTCTTATGATTCGGTGGGTGCTGTGGAGTCAGCCGATAGCGCTAGCCTGGGTGGTGGTGCTGCTACCTCACTTGGTGCCCAAAATTCCGCCTCCTTCGGTGCCCAAAATGCTGCCTCTTTCGGCTCGCAGTCTGCCTTCTCCACCAATGCGGCCTTCCAGTCCAGTCACTCGTCCAACTTTGGTGCTTCCGCCGCCCATAATGTGGCCAGCAATGTGGAATTCGCTGACAACTCGAATGCTGGCAGTGAGGTTAACTTTGGTGGTGCCAACTCGGTCAACTCGGAGGCCTTGTTGTCCGGCCGGGTACAGGCTCCTTTGGCTCTTACCGTTCCGGTTGCAAGCGGCGGTAATGTGGAGTATGTCCATCACGAGCGTGTGATCTCTGCTCCTCAACAGCAGCTGGTCTACAGTGTGCCCGGTGGCTCGCAAAAGTTTGTGCAGCATGTGGAACGTGTGGTGGAGCAACAACCCACTGTGCAGTATGTTCAAGTGCCAGCTCCCTCAACCTCCGAGCATTATTATCAACGTAAGGTGACCACCACCGCTTCGGCTCCTCAGATCCAGTACCACCAGCCCTCTGCCCGCGTGACCTATGGTTCCCAGATGGGTTCCACTTTTGGTGCCAACTCTGCCTTCAAGGTAAATCAGAACCTGGACTTTGGCAGCAACTTTGGCCACTTCTCGGGTCTGCAGAGCAACTCCCAGTTGCAGCAACAGATGAATCAGGTTCACCAGCAGGCCAGGCAACAGGCTGCCTCGGGTAGCACACTGGCCAGTGCCAATCAGGTCCAATATGGAGCTGGCAGTGGATATAACAGCGGTGCCAGTCAGCAGGTGCAATATGGTGGTGCCACCGGTTACAACAGTGGTTTTGGCTTCAACTCGGGCAGTTCCCTGAACTCGGCTAGTTCCCTGAACTCGGCAAGCTCTTTGAATGCCGGCCAAAGTGGTTCACTCTTGAGCGGTTCTCTGCTGGGCGGATCTCAGGGCTCTCTGTTGAGTGGCTCGCTGTTGGGTGGTTCCACCGCCCAGAACAACCTTAACTTGGGCTTGTCCAGCGGTCTGACTAGCGGTCAACAGGTGGCTGGTGCTGGTAGCTTTGGTGCTGGAGCCGGAACTGGCAGTGGCTACCAAACCAAGCAATGGGAGAAGCAGTCCAAGTGGTCTTCTCAGTCGGAGGTGAGTTCTTCTCTTGTACCAAATTCTCCTTAAAACTAAATCCTTTCCCTTGCAGTTCGACTCGAACGGTCATGTAAATAACTACAAGGATCTGACCACGGGCGAGAGTGAGAACTACAATGTGAATGGCAAGCAGTTTGGTTACAACGCGGCCACCGCTTCCGTTGATGACAATGGCAAGGTCAGCACCACCAGTGTGCACTCTTAAGTGGGGTTAACAGCCACCCACCTTTCGTGTTCTTAAAGAAAACCATTCAAAATAAATAAGAAAAAATTCAATTCAAAAACTTTATTGATTTAAGCTCAGGAGAAGGGACGTTCCAGCTTGCCATCTACCTGTATAACCCCACTGTGAACCACTTCGTGGTTAGAGTCCCCCACAAATCCTACTCTACCCGCCTTACTGTCCCGGCGACGTCTAAAGTCGGAGCCAGCCCCATACGAGGACATACAATAACAGGGCTTCCAGCTGGGTCTTCTATAGATTTGACTCTGCTCCTGGGGAGACGTACGCTCGGTGGTCCATACAGGTACATAATGTGTCCAGGTTTCGCTATTGCCGGTTCCCGGGCTGTTATACACTTGCTGCGGATAGTATTGAGGTGTATAATAGCCACCATCTCCACCTCTACCTCCCCCTCTGCCGCCTTCGTAACCTCTGTGCTCGCTGGAGAAATTTGGATTCCATTGCGATTTTGGATCATAGGGTTTTCTGGTCTTGTGCTTGGACTCGCCACCCCGGCGACCTTTGTATATGGGCACACTGGCATCCTCTGTAATGAGAATTTAATCTTCAATAGCGAAAGTGACCTTAGCATAGCACTCACCCTTCTCCCCCTGCTGTTGTGCCGAGCTCGTCTCATTTGCCTCCCCCTCGGCCGTAATCTCAAACGTGATGTCCGTGTGGATGCCCACACGCTTCTTGTGTTTGCCCAAGTCCGTAATTTCCACGCTCTCTTTGGACTCTAGTTTTTTTTGAAATGGGTTAGTCCTTCATTTGCTTTTGCTGCAAGCCAATTTAATTACCTTTCGTTTGCTGCTGTCCATCGCCCGTATCGACGGTTACGCGTACTCCATGTATCTTTGGACGATTGCCACTGTTGCCACCGCTTAGACTCCTGCCCGCACCCTGATCATACGAGCTGCCATTTCCACCCTGCTGCTGCCCTTGTCCCAGTACTCCCCCTCCCGTCTGATTGCTGCTTCCAGCGTTCTCATCGAAATCCAGCTTGCCGGACACTTTATTCGCCTGACCTGGTTGCGAGACACGTCCGCGTCATCATCATCGTGTTGTTTGTTTTTCGGTTTAGCATAGAAATTAGATTTAGCAGAAATTTAATTAAAGTTATGCAAACACTCCAGTTTCGTCTTCCTCTCCCCCACCCTGTTTCTTTCGCCCCAATCAGGTGAATTGGAGCGTATCCGCGACATCCGCTAAATGCTGATGCAATTTGGTGCAAACGCTGACTTATTTATGGTAACATCTCCAGCCCACTCCACACTTGGTTGAGCTAAGCTGGCCGCGCGCACTTTGAGCGATTTTAATTGGCATTCAATATGCAAAGTAAACTATAATTATGGGATTAGTACCAATTGTAATTGGCTTTGGCAATTAGTCCACCGAAGGGGAATGAAGTTAGAATTTATATTTCTGATGCGACAAGATCAGAAAAAGTGTATAAGAGTGGGTTTGTTTGCATCCTTCGCACGGGAGGAAAAGACATTTGACAGAGCGAAGGTACTTGTGGCCTCTAATGGTATCGCTGTTGACATTGACATCTACAACTCAATCTTTCCTTGAATCTATGAGAATTTAAAATAATTTTTTATCAAAAATGGTATGAAGAGATTTCTTAAGGTAGTTTATTTCTGTTCCATTGGAAAATAGAAGTAATTCACAAGACTGCAAAATGTTGTTTAAATTTCTGGGACCGCAGATTTTAGTTCGAGTTTTGATTCAAAGCTTCTTAGATCTGGGATCTGGTGGTATGCCCATTTGTAAAGACAACTAGCCGAAAAGTATGCTTTTTTCAAAACCTCGCAATTTCGCTCAGAAACTCTTAGCTAAACTATCTTCAACGAAAGGGTTAAAATGTTCAGCATACTTTTAGAAGCACAGAAGGTAAATAATTATATAAGAAACTAGCTGAACCTGCCGCGACTTCGTCAGCATCCAAGTTTTGAAAAAATCGTAGAAAGTAGAAAAAATTGTATAGCTCTTTGAACACTGTGTTTGTATTTAATCTTTTTGTTAGGAAGCAAATTCACTTTTAATATCATTGGCTTCATTAGCTTAATTTTTAGACAGTAGCGAGTTTACGGTTGGTTAAAATAATTCAATCTGGGAAAAGAGGATTAAGTAAGGCGTGGAAAATGCAGTGGCCTGTACACATATTAAATTCTATCCCGTCCCGTCGTAAGGGACACAACCAAATTTTCAAGTCGCGCGAAAATTCCAGAATTAAAAAATTTTCGCTTCCTGTCTTGTAAATACTGAACAGACTAAAGCATATTCTTCTTCCTAAGGACTATGTAGTGAAGGGACATTTTATTTATAAGTGCGCACCTATTTTCATTTGTTTAATATTAGATCTCCAGGATATTCTTTTGTGATTAAGTTACCGCAGTATGAGAGTTTGTAACTATTTAAACATGTCGCCTTTTTGATAGAAATATGTTTTTTTTTTGTAACAATTTCTTGTTGGTTATGTGACGTCACCAAAAAAAAAGTGAGATATGGGGGTTGTGAGCCACTTTGAAAAAAAGTCGTTTTTGACTTTCAAAGAGAATATTGCAATGATGCGCAATAAAGCAGAGGAAAAACTCTCCAAAGAAGTAAAAAAACTTTAAAAAAGGCAAACAAAAGAACAGCCACAAGAAAAAAGTGCTCGTGTATAAAAGAAAACAAGCCTGATGCCGTCAATCAATTTGCACTCTTCATTGATATTTCTTAATTCAGAATATGAGAAAAATTGTTCATTTTTTCATTTAATAAAGAATAATGGCCTTAAAACACGAATTTTGAACTTTTAGATGGGTGGCTCACAACCCCCCACAAATTTTCGAAATGTCTAAAAATCACTTTTTTTCAAAATGAAATAAAAAAACAAAATTTTATTTTTTAAAACTAGTGATGAAGAAAGTTTTGTGCATCTTTTACCTAAAATACATAATTTACAGAACGAAAAATATTGATTTTTGGAGAAGTTATGTTCGAAAAACCAAACTATGATCACAACCCCCCACTCTCCCCTATTTTTATGTGTGCACGCATATGGTCACACTAAAAATTTTTAAAATAAAACAACTGCTGTTAAGTCTGTATTGATAAAAAGTAAACCCAAAATAAAAAATATTGGATGTGGCTTTTATATGCAAGACACCTGCAGACATAGCCAAAGAGGCAGATCCGGATTTTTATTCCCCTAGCTTATTGCTTAAGCTAAGTTCACACAGGCAGATAATTTAGCCAAATTTTGATCAAAATAGAGATGATTAAAGATTTTACAAGATTTAAAACAAAAGCTATAGTTTCATACGCAAATAATTTGATCAAATATGCCCAGAAAGTTCCACAATTTGGCCTTTATGGCCAAATTTTCATCAAAATTTGTCCAAATTATTTGCCTGGGTAAACATAGCTGCAGACCTATTGCTTAATCTCCCATCACAGTAACAGTCGTTAAAAAAATCGTTCTCCTCCTCTGTAAAATGTATGTTTTACTTTTTAAAATTGGCGCGCAATATTTAAAACAATAATTCGCTGATTGACAAGGCGCTGCCAACTCACTTTTAGTGCCTATCCAG
The DNA here is from genome assembly GCA_018904235.1 of Lordiphosa stackelbergi. Lineage (NCBI taxonomy): Eukaryota > Metazoa > Arthropoda > Insecta > Diptera > Drosophilidae > Lordiphosa > Lordiphosa stackelbergi. Next base: position 26,531 of record JAEIFU010002251.1, read on the forward strand.
CCCGGTGTGACCGTGGCGCAAATGGCCAAATTCATAATCCATCTGTATGAGTTGCGAAATCTAGGTGGATTTCGATTTGAGCAAAAACAGGAACATGAGAAAACGGCCCTTAGTGAGAAAAACTTTTTTGTTTTAATTGCTATCGCTCCCAAACTTTTCAGAGATCAATATTACATCCTACCACACAATTCTGTCAAGTTTGATTCAAATCGGATGACTATAGCATATAGCTGCCATAGGAACAATCGGTCCAAAAAGTAGTTCTAGTGAGAAAAATTTTTTTGTTTTCAATGGTAGCGTCTTAATACTTTCCAGATATGAATGGCGTGTGCACCCTACCAAAAAAAAAAAATACCCTAATCAAAAAACCAAAAAAAAAAAAGGTTAGTGTGATGAGAGCGACGAGGAAAGAATATAGGCAATAAAGCTAAAATAAATATGGGAAGGCGGGAAGTTTGAAATGTGAGCACAAAAAAATTAAGAACAGTCAAAAAAAAATAAACAAAAGATGTTTTTACGCCGATGCTCCCACCAATACCTCCCGGAACTTGCTAGCAACTATCTAAAACCCTGTGCGCCCCAGCCCATATATGATATACGTGCGGACCCGGCGTAAACGATGGCCAAAAATTTTATTTTTTGCTGAAACACATTTACCATCAAGAAGGGACTCCAATCCATAGAAGGTTTTGCAAATGCTAATTTTAACAAACTGGCAATGTGCTCAGAGCAGAGATTGGCGAATAAGGACAATTTGTTCGCACCCCGCCACGATCCCGACCACGGCTGTCCCGTCCCGATCCCGACCAAGAAACTTTTAAATCAATATCGTCGCGCCTGATCCCCTGCTTCTCTTGGGTCCCGCTAGAGTCCTTAACGATCATCATCATGAAATAATCCTTAAATTTGTTCATTCTATATTTTTGTACTGTCCCAACTAGTAGTGTGAACCCTAAGATTTGAGTTTACTTACTTAGACCTGCACGGCAAAAAGATGAAGTAATGTCTTCCTGTTCTTCTAAAGAAATCGCTGTGATCGACGCCTAAGCCTGCCTACCCCTGCATAAGGTAGTACCGTTATAGCCTCGACTATAAGTGATATGTTTTCCGTTTCAGGTTAAACGAAGACCACGTGGCCCTAGCTACACCGCAAGCCGAAGGGTACTCCATCGTTCCCCGTAACCAGGCGCTTCTTGCATCTTGTATGGAGATAAGGGCAATCCCCAAGCTCTTCAAAAGGAGCTGGAATAGTAGTGCCTTGACAAACTGTGTTAAGGTGTCCATGTACCCAGATTGTGTTGCTTCGCGTATGCAGGTCCTTTTGGAGTGCCAGCTTTTCAAGATTCCTTCCTTCTCCGCAATAATCAGTGAAGCCCCTAGAGCCTCGCACGAATCGTGAGCTACTGGAGAAAACACGTCCTCTGCCATTTCATTTAGTAAAACAAAGAGGTTTCCACAGATCATTCGGTATTTGGACTTTCAAAATTGCTTGTTTGTTTCTTCACTTTTCCCCCGCCAGCTGTGTACTATCGATACCAAATCATAAACACGCAATTTAACAACTATTTTCTTTGTTTTTTAGATTCACCATCTAACACAATCACGAAAAAAATAGCAAACATGATTGTGCATCATGCCCGTTCACCAGCACAATCTAACAAAAATAGCGATTTTGTCATCGATTTATGCTGCTGAACACGCTCAATGTTACCCGTTTCAACACAATTTTCGAGAATTTGATCAAAGTCGAAAGAATATATCGTAAAGCCATTTAACAAACTGGCAGCATATATCATGCTTCAAGGGTATATAAACTTCGGTCGAGCCGAAGTTAGCTTTCCTCTATTTTTCTCCTTCAAACACACTTTTAGTTGCGAAGTGTTGTTATGAATTTTTAGGCGCTTTAACGATATAAATCCCTTTTCATAATTATCAACTCACAGCCTAGTTTATAAACAAAGACTCGCAAATGGGATACGGAGACAACTAATTTTTAGCAGACTGCTGACGTCATGTGTGCCATCACTTTTCCGATAATTTCGTTCAGATCACGTACCAGCACCAATAACAAATTTGAAATTTTCCAAATGTTGACTTCCAAAGAGAATATTGCAATGATGCAATTTTAGAGAGTTTGATCAAAATCGGATGAATATATATAGCTGCACGTATAGCTGCCATATAGCAAACTGGTTGGCATATATTTATCATACTCCAAGGGTATATAAACTTGGGTCGAGCGGATGTCAGCGTCCCTCTATTTTTTTACCCTGTACCCATTGAAAATGGGTAAAAGAGCATCATGAAGTTTTGGAAATGTATGAAACATGGAAAAGGACACATTTCCGACCCTATAAAGTATGCATATTCTTGATCAGCATCAAACAACCGTCCGTCTGTCTGTATGAACGCCTTCAATTTCTCAAAGTTATAGAGAAACAAAAGAAAAAATTTATATTTACGTTTTTCGAAACCATACCTCTATCTGTTTAAGATCTGCAAAAAATTTCCGCCCCCCACCCCTAAGCCGCATTATCATCTATATTATTATATATATCATCTATATATATATTTTCTTGAAAACCTTTTACCTTGAACTTAAAAAAAAGGTCCAAAAAACATCTTCTATATGGAGAATACCCCCTTAACATCGCTTCTAATTCAATTTAAAGATTTTATGCTACCCAATTTGAAGTGGGGAGCATATAAAAATTCGCAAAAAGCACATCGGTCCAAAAAAATCCCGTAAATTCGCGAAATGCTATAATTAGATTAGACCAGCGGTGGGCAGCCTTATAGCCCTTCTTATCAGCGCAGTCCGGCCCGTTATTTACCTAAACCCACGACGCAAAATATATTACAACAAACACACGCTGCATCGCGATTATCGAAAGCAAATGGCGAAAATAAGAATGTTGTTGTACCCATTCTATTGTTTTTGCTCTGATTTAACCAATCGCTCCAAAAAATCCCAAAAATTATAAATTTTATAAAAAGTTTAAATTATTATAAATATTTAATAGTTGGACTTTGTCGACGGGTAAATAGGAGCTGTAGTCCAATCGGTACAAAAAAAGGCACGAAATTTGCAAAATTATATTATAAGATAGGATAGTCATAATCACGGGTAAAAATTCGGGTAAATAGAAGGTGGAAATTTGCTAAGATCATATACATGAGACGGTTAAATAGTCAAATGGTCCGAAAATTTGGGAAAAAACACACAGACTACTTTCTTAAGATTTCTTAAATAAATAATTGCAAAAGTTGTTAACTGGGTACTTCCCCCAATTGCTTGAAAAACCCCTAATATATACTCTGGACATGTCTATATTTGTCTGAGTCATTGAAGGGTTTGTACGTTATACAATAATTAATTATTATTAAATAACTCTTTTAGATACAACAAATTGGGTAAACAACCTTCAGCACCATGATGAGCCAACAGAATGCCACAGCCACAGAATAACAAGAGAAAGGCGTGAGGGTATCCCGTCAGCATTTTTTTGTTTCTTAGGTAAACACACTCAAAAAGAGTTGGGTACTTTTTATTTTTGCACTTTCTGATATATTTGGGTTTTTCTAAAGTAGAACTCAAGTTCTGAGCGCGCGTCTCATGTGCGCACTTGAAAACTGCCGACAAACAACTGGGGGAAAAAAAGCCACACAAAACCGATTTCAAATATCTACAGAGATTCATTAAAATTAACTAGCAAAGCTGCTGCTTTTGTTTCTGTTCTGGCGTTTGAGCTGTTTTGCTGATAAGATCTTGATGGGGCTCGGTAAAGGTAAAGTGAGTAAGTTGTCTAGTTGCAGTTGCTGATTCTAAACTCGATGCGTACAGGTACATAGCCTGCCCAAGTAATTGCCTCTAATGGCTCTTGACTAGCATCGTTTGTTATTGTTTTTTGATGTAGTTTCCGTTTTGCATCTTGAAAAGATTCCATTGTAATTTTTTGTTTTATTATTGTTTGTGTTTTTTTTTGGACTTTTTCATAATGCTCTCATCGTTAATCATGAGACAGAGTCGATTATATTCTATGGCAATTTTGACAGCGCAAAACAATTATTATCATCATTAGCCGAAGTTCAAAGAATCCACACCGAATGGCTAACCTGGCTGGGCTATGGAGCTGACCTTAGTGGTTGCTTAGTTTGGACCTCTTCCTTATCCTCATTGTTCTCAATTTGTCAAGCAACGCCCCCAAATCAACCACCCATAACCGCACATGTTGGAATAATAATGTCAAGCCAAATAAATGTATAGGCCATAAATTGTTTCCCCACTTTTGGCAATTAATTAGCAATTGCATTTGGCTGCTGTCATTACGTGTGATAATTAAAAGTCCTTTTTTGTTTTGTGGTGGGCGGCTCACACAAAAGAAATCCTGCCAAATGTAAGGCCATAAATTGTTAGCCCTTGGGCCTGTGCCGTACAAACGAGTTCAACTGCAAATGCACTCTAATCTCGAATTTATCAAGCGTAATAGTTTTGGTCTGTGGGCTCCCCATTTCCTTTACTTTTGTGTAATCTTAGGGCTTAGGACATGTGTTAGGCTGGTTTGTGTGGTGCCCTGGGCAAAACCCATTAAACAGATGGATTTCGTTGTCCACATTTTTAATATACTTTTTCGTTGGCCAGAGGAGAACGACTTGACTGACAGCTTCTTCTTTTGCGTCTTCTTCAGCATTTGCTCTGGCCTGCCCACGATTTGCATAAAGTTTTGCTTTTGCATCAGCTTAATTTTCATTGTTTCTATGCATTTATGTTGCACTCGGTACGGGTAGATCCACTCAAGTGTAGCTTGGGTAAGTTCAAGTGCGTTTCCACTTTTGGTTACTTGAATAATTCTATGCGCATTTCAAGAGCAAAATTCAAAATAACTTATGCGAAAAGGTAACTATGGTGGCTTGACTGTAATTCAGTTTGAATATTTTTATAGCATACTTTTAGGCAGGGCGCTTCAATTTGTTGTTTAATGGACTAATGTGAATTAATTACACAGTGGTAAACAGCATTAGTATAGTAAAAGAAATGGGGAAATGATCTACTGTACATTTTAGAACAGGTCAAGTAACGCACTTTCATAGACTTTGTTTTTATACCCTGTTCAGAGCAAAATTTATTTGCTAAAAAGTTTTAATATTGTCTCTTATTTGTTTTGGATCGAAACCGTTGCCAGGAATAACGCTGGTGCTAGTAATATCGTTCGGTTGCGGGCGTTGATTTTGGGTTTCATCGGATTCGTTCCACCTGATGCAATAGTTTTCATTTTGTTTTTCACAAAAGTTGTGCAGAATTGAGCAAGCTGTTACGACTTTTGGAACCATAGCAGTGGAAATATCTGACCGTTTTGAAAGACAGCGCCACCTTCCCTTTAGTCTACCGAATGCATTTTCAACACACACACGAACAGAGCTCAAATTGCAATTAAATGATTCCTCACTGCGTGTAAGGTGACCAGTATATGGCTTTAAAAGCCATGGTAGCAAAGGATATGCTGGATCTCCGACCAGCATTAGGGGTGTGTTCACATTATTAATTGTCGTAGTGAATGGTGGAATAACTTGTGATGCGTGTTTAAATATACCAGATTCCTTAAATACTGTAGCATCATGGACACTTCCCGGGAACTTAATGCTGACATTCCTAAAACTAGTGTGTAAAAACCAATTATAATTTAGTGAAATAATCATAATGTATTTTACATACATGTATTTGTCGTCCACTATAGCCTGCATAACCATTGATGGCCATCCCTTGCGGTTTATGTAATCCAAACATCCTTTGGAAGGAGGCATGACTGGAATATGTGAACCTTTAAAAATAGTTTTGTTATTACAATTCAATCGTTTAAACTTTTAAAACATTTCAACTCACCATCAATTGAGCCAATTATATTTGGAATATTTGAAATTTTTTGAAAGCTTTTGGCAATTCGAAGACATTCTTCTATAGTTGGGAACTTTATAAAGTCCTTTGTTAGCTTTAAAATTGCGTTAACTACGATGTAGAAGTACTTGTGCACAGTAGACTTATGAACTCCAAAAACATCTCCCACCACGCGGTATTCGGCACAAGTTGCTAGCTTGTATAAGCAAATGGCAATTTGTTTATCTGGAGCTACTGGAGTAGTCAAGTGAACTTTCTGTTTTGGCAAATGTGGTTCAATTAAAGAACACAATTTATGAAACGATTCTTTCGTCATTCGCAACGCTTCAAAATAAAGCTGCTCATTCCGTGGTTCTTTAATTAATGTCCAGTAGTGATCACTTCTTGGTCTAGTCTTGAATCTACGTTCTCTGCGCTGTTTAATTACAGCATGAACAATCGAAACCAAATAATCACTTTTATATGTCTCAATAATGGTTTGATGGCGGCGTTGTCTTCTTTCACTTGCCACTAGAAACTGTAGATGTCTTTCGCGCAGTCGTTTATGCAATAATTGCTTTCGTTTTTGCATTAACTGCATTGCAAGAAAAATAATTACTTTAGAATCCATCATTAAAATTATTTTATGTCAATTTCATGTCAACGTTTCCACATTGACAGTTCGACTAATCAGGCAACACTGATTTTCATATCAATGTTACCAGATACTCACGTACAGTATTTAGCGTATAAACGGTGAGTTAGTTATTTACAAATATTTCTATTTGCAAATAGCTGGCGTATAAACGTAGTATAAAAAAAACTTTTACTTACGTACAATATTAAGCGTACAAACGGTGAGTTAGTTATTTACAAATTATTTTTATTTGCAAATAGCTGGCGTATAAACGTAGTAATAGTTAACATTCAAACTATTCTGTTTAAGCACTACTACGACCTGCCAAATTTATTTTGTACCTGGTTAAGTTTTTTTATGATTGACTAAGTTTGAAAATGAGTGCAAGACGGCATTGGCAGCTATTTTGGTGAAAAACTTGAGTACCTAAAAAACAATGACAACAAAAAAGTGGACTTGATGATAAATTCAGATTTTTCAAAAGTTATACTCGAAATAGTAAAAAAATGAATATTCCAAAAGTAAAAACGATATTTTCAAAAAAGTTCTTTAAGAAAAACTCCCGGAAAACACAACAGAACGTATTATATGAAATAAGATGCACTGAAAGAGAGGGAGAGAGCTGCTCTGGTGTGTACGTGGGAACGACAAAGAGAGCACTCTCAACGAGAATAACGGAACACAGACGAGACGCGGATAAACAAAAGACCACAACAGCACTAGCACAACACTTAACAGAGACGGGACACACAGCTGATTTTGACAATGTAAACATACCTGACAAAGAGAGAAGAGAGCGAACGCGTATGATGTTAGAAAGCCTAAGAATCCAGCAAAGAGGCACAAACTCACTTAACTTCAAAGAAGACGTGCAGGAAACAAATTTAATTTATGCGGCAATAATTACAAATGAAAAGTGGCAAAAACAACAGATGACGAGGAAATGTTTGACAAATTCACAAATAGACGACGGATAACACCAGAAGGATGGAAAGCGGCAATTCTAGGATTAAAATCAGACAAACAAAACATTTTTGACCAAAAATAATTGATGTATGTATGTGTGAAAATATCTGTGTTATTAGGTTAAAGTATATGTAACGTATGTTTCATCTCTTATTTATATGTTTTTTGTGAAAAAATAAAATGCAGACTCCCTGAAGAAGACGTTACAAACGTCGAAACGCGTAGGAGAAAAATGGGAATAAAATAAAATGTTTTTATTTTCATGAACCACAACGGCCATAACAACCCATACAAGGTAACTCAACATAATTTTTTTATAATCTTTGTCTTCAGCGGAATATCAGCTACAACTTTGCCGAAGAAAGTTTGCAGCTATCACCAAAACTGAATGAGCTGTTCGCCCAAAACTAATGACACCTTTTTTTGGTTGTCACAGCCAATTTCAAAAACTTTGAGGGTCACAAAAAAAAAGGATTACCAATCTAGCCAAACGCTAAAAGGGATTTACTCAGTTCGAGTAGTACTATCGATTTCGCATTGTGTAGCTTGGTAGTTTTGAAAAAAGTTGAAATTTGTCGCACAGTGAAATACGTTCCCAGACGTAACATTTGAAACCAAAAAATACACAAATTTATCAGTTTGAGAAATTGTCAAACTTTAAACCACTGTAAAAACCAAAATAATTGACCAAATTTATTAAAGCAAAGTTTTTTGGGCTAATTGGGGTTCCCTTTATTTAATTAAACTAATGCGGTGAAAAAAATCGACCATCAATTTTTGATTTTTGCAAAGCTAAATTGGCCAAACCAACCACTGTGCGCCGGGTACCTGTTTGTTATATCAGAATCTTAACGAAACACTGCTTCTGGGTTATCTTTAGGAGATTTAAGCAGTCCGTTACAAAATGTCCTGGGCGAATACAGCTGTTTCTGAGGCGAAAATGCTGCTTTGGGACTCTTTTCGGAGCCTCCTTAGGCGGGTTAACGCACCGTACACGGAGTCATAATGGTGCACCTTGTGCTCTCCGCTGTTTGGTTGGGTAATGTTTTGAAATTGGGAATCACGAAAAAAGGTCTTATAGCACCTCTGGCAGCGGCTAGTTCCAACCAGTTATTCCTTTTAAAAATATACTACAATTTATGCAAGTTAAAAAACTAATAAAATATTTTCAGGAAAGTTTTCAAGTGTCGCTCTCCAATTTATATTTCCGTTTACAATATTAAACTAAACGGAAAACCCAATTTATGCAGCATCTTTGTGTTATCTTCAATAGCAAAAGTTATGAAGCCTATTTGCAATTTTCTAAACATTTATTCAAAACTCTTTTTCACCCATAAATGTTAATTACACAACATATTCCAATGGCAGACACAGCAAACAATGGCCACACACACATTATGTTGTTGAAAGGCCCTGGACACCTACCCAGCTGCCCAGTGAAACAGATGCAGATACAAAGATACAACATGTTGGGCTAACAAAGACAATGGTTTCTCGGATCTCTGTGGCCAGTTTACACAAACAATTAAAATGGCAAAATCAAAATCGAAATATACAAATTTATGCGTCTAGCTGCCATTTTCAGTCCTGCCTCTTTCTCTCTGACCCCGAAATAAATTGCACAAAATTTTGAACTTAATGAAATAATGGGCCGGCGGAATTAAATTATGGTCGAAGCATTCCCAAGGGTGCAGCTTTCAGACCTCTGGAGTCTAGACAATAACTAAATTTGCACCCAAGGTAAGGAGAGGCAAAAGCATTTTTGATTGCATTGTTACCGTTTGATTTGCAACCACCACCACCCAACACCGAACACCCAAGCGATCAAGTGGCGGTGAACTTGACACCCGGGCAACCAACCCTCATTGACTATTCACACTCATGTTTTGCTCTATCCGTGGTATTATTATTTTTATATGTATTCCTTTTTTTGTTGTAAATAAAATTTTTATTATTTGCTCGTTTACGGCTTTAGCACTTTCTCCCTCTTTGCTCTCACTGTTTCGCTTTATCGTCTTTCGTGTAGTGCAAAATTATCACAAAACTCATTGAATTTGCTTTTATTGTTGTCGCGGGTGTCGGGCACCCACCCTCGCCCTCCGCAACCAACCAGCTGCAGTGCAGCGGAAGAAACGAGAGCCGGCGGCTGACTGCTCTGTGTCATCTTATCGTTTCCTTTGTTGAGCCAGCCAACGCCGACAATGCGGTTGATGCGTAGCGGGTGGCCCCAGTCAGAGGAACAGTGTTGAGGGGTTGATTGAAATGCAACTGCATTTTGAATTTACAATTGCAACCGTTTCATTACCAAAATTTCGGAATTTCGAGGATCCCAAATATTAAAATAAAGAAGAGACTCAGCTCAACGGTTATATCGAATCAACCATCTGGAATTTTGGATATTAAAGTCAGGATTATAACAAAAAGAGAATTTAAATCAAAAATTTGGGTTTCT
>JAEIFU010002252.1:0-47505 GCA_018904235.1 Lordiphosa stackelbergi
ATACAAACGAGCGGCGGGAGAGTCAGGACAGCATTTTCGCGCCACGTGTTTCTGTGAATGGTGCAAGCCGGCAAGAGGGTGAATCTCGGTAAGTCTGCGACAGAGAAGTTTGATATAATCAAGCAGTCTAACCCAGATGTTTCTTAAGCAAGAAGTGGTGTGTTTCGGTTGCATCAGGCCTTTTTGGAGAGCCGGGAAGAGGTCGCCGATGAAGAGCGTGCAGGAAGACCTTCGACTTCGACAAACACCGACAATGTGACTCAAAGTTTTGAACTCAAACCATCGACTAAGTATTCGTTTAATTGCCCAGATGTTAAATTTACCAATATCTGTGGTTCATGACATTGTGACGGAGCATTTGAACATGCGCAAGGTGTGCGCGAAGCCAACAGCCCAGATGTGGCCCTCCCCCCGGGTTTTTTTTTGTTTCCTCGCCTGAAAAGCCCGATAAAAGGCAAGAGTTTTGAGACGACACAGGGGATCCAAGCAGCATGCACCGCGGCTCTCAAGGCTATTCTTGGAAATCGCGCTGGCAGCGCTGCATCGACGCGTTTTTACAGAATTGTAAGGATTGGCTCAATAAATTTTTTTAAATCGACTTAGTCCCATTACTTTCCGGACAAACCCTATATGTGTGGTGAAAATGGATAGTAGTATGGTAGAAATTGTTGGAGGAGGAAATAGATTTACCCAGAAATTTGCCATCTTAAGAAGGTGCCAGCTGCACCAGTACCAACTTCTATGTGTCCGGATACAGGGTTGTCCTTGGAATCAGTTCCGTTTGCAGATTTCAATGAAAGATCGGTAGATTCGGCAAATGAACTGCAGAGTGCAGACAATGAGAAGACTGGCTAGGAACTTGGACGATGAGCAAGGCAAAGAAAAGCCTTCTTCGTGAGTGGGCTTAAGAAGGAAGGAGGAAACTAAGCAGCTCGAAAAATATACACAATTCAGTTGTTATTTAGTTACGAACCGATTCATGGAGCACTTAGTATTAGAGAGAAAATTTGCGCTGCCTCTCAATTTTGCTAGTGCTAAACAATAGTGCCCAAGAAGATACTTTATGGTGCCAGTAGGAAATCAATGTGGTTAGAGCGAGACGACCATATTCTCAAATGTATTCAAAGAGCGTAAATGACAGCGAACAGCTGACCCAAAAGTATTCAGAGAGCGTAAGTGAGAGCGAACAGCTGACTAATTTCTGACAGATGCGGTGTCGACTGAGCAAAGTTTCTCTCTAATACTCATTCTCCATGACGTATAGAGTTAAATCTAATAAAAGCGTGCGTTATAACAGTCCTCATTCGATGTCTTAAGCATAGTTGATACATTAAATTTTCGAAAAATATTTCAAGTTTAAAAAGTTGCACAGCTTTTGGGGCCAGCTGTGAAGTAACTGGCCATGAAAAAGCAAATTCTCAATCTTTGCCGTTCGGATTCGGCGTTAAACTGCGGGTCTCTTTCTCTTGCGTGAGAAATTATAAGCACACACGCCAAGATATTGAAAGAAGCTTGGCTTGGCCCTTTGGTGCTGTAAAATACAACTACAGCTTATGCCCTACGAGCACAATTGTTTTTATAACCTACCGACGAAAGATTTCCCTTAGCTCTCCGTATTCGTTTAAGAAGAAAACGATTACCAATCTGCACAACCCGCTGTCATCTCTAGTTGCACAGCTCGAGCGTCCGACCAGTCCTCGGCACAATTTCAGTTGTTGTTGTTGTTGTTGGACTGGACTTGGACTGGCTCTGTGGCAGCATTTTCGATCTGTCTGTCAGTCAGCTGCCATTTTTGCTTGGCTCGGGCAGCCAACCAAGTCAGCCAACCAATTGATTGACATTGCCCACAACGCCCTTTTGCTCTGCCCGGTTGTGGGGGGAGGAGGAGGAGGGGAGCTGGGACTGAAACTGAAACTGGGGCGGTCTTCAAGCCAAAGCTGGGACTTACAAAGGCAACAGCACAACTGTACCGGAAATCTACCCAGCCATTTCACTCCACTCTGCTCCATTCATAAGTACATTTGTCGCTTCTGGTGAATTATGCTCAAACAACAACAGTAACAGTAACAAATTATACAACAATAATTAATTAAGCCAGTGAAGAAGGCTAAGAAACCAGTTGCCAGTTGGCTGTTGGCCAGTTACCAAAAGCCGAAGTTCATTCAAGAAAACCAAAAAACAGTTAGGGAAGGGGCGGAGGGAGGGATCAGTCGTTGAGCGGTCAAAGTCGTGTAATTATGAAATTCAAAGAAACAAAAAATAAAACAAATGATCATACACAAGTACGCAAAAGTTTATAACTTAATTTTTTGCCTTGGACCGCCCCATTGATAAAGTTCACAAACGACTTTTTTTTTTAATTTTTACCAAATTGAATCGAAATTGAAGCACATTCTGTGGGAAATCAAGCTTTGACGGAATTAAAAGTAATTCGGATCTACAGTTCAAAATTATTGATTGAAAATATAAACAACCGCAAATTATTAAGAAATTTCGAGGGTCAAATTGATTTGTGCAACATATTTCGCGATCTATTTAGAGTGGGCAGAAATACTAAACAAACAGCCATTCTGCCATTTTTACTTTCGCCAAACTTGACCGATTTTTAACTCAAAATCACAAAATTTTTTGTAAATCGAAATGTAAGCATGTTGTTTACGACTCCCAGCTTAGCTACGGACTTGTTGAACTTTCTTTTGCCTTTAATAGATATTTAGTAATCAAGATTATTTATCGATTCAATGAAAGAATAATAAAGATCGGATGAACTATACTCAAGTTATGACCAAAAGTCAGTTACAGTAGTGGCGCCATCTATGGGCCAGTTTTGATATTCTCGAAAGACGACAAAAGCTTACTGATTTCTTAAACGAATTTAAGACATCAGATCACCTGAATCACCTACCCCTCTTAACCAAGGCTGCAAACCCCTAAAATTTTGAAAAAAGGTTCGGTCCGGGGGTTCCAACACTTTGTAAAGCCTAAGGTTCGGTTCGCGGACCTGTTCTTGAAACCTCTGAACCCAAGGTTTGGGTTCGAACCTCGGTTTGCTTGAAAATAAAAGAATAGTTTCGATTTATAAATAGTTATTTGTTTTATATTTCAATTCTATATTCTATATTTTAATAATGTAACTTTATTTATCAAATTTATTAGCCGAATTCACAACTTTTAAGAACTGCTAAGTTTAAGTTTATAAGCATTATATCTTCTAGGAGCTGATCAGCTAGCTTCACTAGCTCTTAGATCAGAAAAATCAAACTAAAGTGTTGAAAAGACCCGTTCAACTTATACCTAAAATGGAAATGGAACAGAAAGTATAGTTAAGGCAATTATTTAAAGTCCTAATTTTTTTGACCTCTTAAAAATTTTGAAACATTTGTTGATGTGTGTTCTCTTGGACATTTGTCGAAGGAATCTATTAAGGTATGCGGAATGAAATACGAACATTTTTTCAAGGGCTCTCACAAAGTTCCAAGAAAGACAAGCAGAAAACAAAACATTGGAAAAGTAACGGTACTATTCCAGCATGCATTACACCAAAGATGAGCTTTCTAGATAACGCACAGTAGCGATCATGTCATTGAATGCAGCAGAGCGTCGAAAGCTAATTTGCATATATTGCACCAACAATCCAAAGCAGACGAAAAATGATATTTTTCATTATTTTTCGGCAATGGGTTTCAAGAAGACTTTTATTTATAAAGTAATATCGGATGTGAAGAGTGGAAAAAAATGGAGAGAAAAGCTGGATCCGGAAAAAAGTGCAACTTACAGCGTTCTGAAATAAGAGCTAAATTAAAGGCTGAAATTGTGGGTCGCACAGCAAAATCATATCGAGCGCTCGCAAAAAAATATAATGTGAGTGACAAAACTATAAAAAAGTATATTAAAGACATGGGAGTAATCAAATGTTCAAAAAAAACCGTGCCTACTGTTTCTGAACAGCAAAGAAAGACCATTAAAAATCGGCTAAGAGCTCTCTCCAGAAATTTGTTCTCTCCAAAATCATCAAAAGTTTGTATTATGGATGACGAGACTTACTTTACAGTAGAGGGCCACGAGTGGACACCCAAACACTACTTCAAGCTTCCTAATACTCAGCCACCTGTTAATGTCACTCAAATAACAAAAACCAAGTATCCTAAAAAGGTTTTATTGTGGATGGCCGTAAGTGAACGTGGCATCAGCAAACCAGTATTTTTCAAGGCAGGATTAGCTGTTAATACCAAGATTTACAAAGACCATTGCCTTCCAGTGCTTAAAAAATTTATTGATAAGCATCATGCGAATGACAACACGGTATTTTGGCCCGATTTAGCACCTGCTCACTATGCCAAAAAACACTAGAGGCACTTGATCTATTAAGTATACAATATGTACCCAAGTTGCAAAACCCCCCAATGTACCCCAACTAAGGCCAATTGAAAAATTTTGGGCCAATTTGAAAAGAAAGGTCTACGGCAAAGGATATAAGCCCAAAAACATCAATTGCTTGATCTCAAAAATCAAAAGGGAGCTTGCGAAAATCGATACAAGCGGAATTCAGGAGAAGATGCGCAAAGTTCCCCAAAATATAAGGAAGGCTGATCGCTATGGTCATGAAATTTTTTTTGTAAAAATAGTTTAAAGTGTAAATAAAAACATATTTAGTATTTAAGTTTCTCGGACATTAAATATATTCTCTAATTTTGTTAAAGTTTTTGTTCGTAATTCATTCCGCATACCTTAGAAAGACCGAAATGGGTGCACACATACACAAAGACTTTTGTCAATTTGACGTTGTCTGTTGTTGTCATTTTGGCCACAGCCGACTTGGACATAGAAGACAGGCAAAGCCTGCTAATGATATAACCGGGAGGTTCTTGAAACAACAAAATTCAGTCGACTATTCTCCTTTGTGGTGTGTGTTTGTCTTATATAACAAGTAAGAGTGTTGCGATCGAGTGCCCCGACAGCAAAATACCCAGCACTTGCATTTCTTTGGTGTTTCTAATCGGATCTTATAGTGGTATACAGAATAGACAGATATTGAGCCTTTCTGGATATATATGAAGTCACTAGGTTCAAGCTTAAAAATTGTAGCTCTGACAGTGATTTCCTAAACGGACAATAAGATTATCAATGAGAGGCAGTGTACATTTGAACTCTTATATAGAGTTCTCCCATGGTGCCTGGGGAACGAACATACTCGCCAATTCACACCGAATGCTTGCCGAAGTCATACTTTACTATGTGAGAGAGAGATAGACACAGTCACATTTTCGCGTTATCTTCTTGGGTAACCCTTCTCTGTATATGAATGAATCTCATCTATGTCACATAAACCTACAAATAGCAGAGTAAATTGTGAGCTTATCTAACATTTACACTTAAAAAAAAGCAGAACGATTCGGTCTTAAAAACGATCTTGATTTTATCCTGTTTCGGTCTACAATTTTGTAAGAACAATTTGCTCTTGGAAATTCTTACTTTGAGTACGAATCGTTTTTAAATTCGAAATTGACCGCTCAAAGTTTAAAAATAGAGTTATAATTCCTGATTCTGATGATGGAAAAAAGTTTTGATTTGAGATCATTTCGTTGTTGATGTAAAAACGAGTTCTTACTTTAAATACAAATCGCTTTTAGCTAACATAAATGAGTCTAGAACATGCACAGAAAAAAACGTTCGCGATATTTAGTATCGTACGGGTATTTTCAGTATCAAATTCAAAAAAAACATCAAAGTGATATTATAGCGTCCATATGTTTAGGTAAAATAGTTTCACATTGATATGAAAAATTGATATTATTTCGATATTGTTAAAGATAGGGCTGATATTTGATCTTTTTTTTTTCTGTGTGCTTATTTTAAGCTCAAAAGTTTTAAAAAAAAATCCAAAATCGTGCTTAACATATCCAAAACGTTCTTGAAATCAAGAATTTAGGGATTTTTAAAAACGCTCTTGAGTCAAGAAATTTTGTACTTAAATCAAAAAACAGAAAATTCTTAATTTAAGGTACGAAAATTCTTGATTTTTCTATCTGAAAGATATGAAATCGGCACTAAGTTTGTTTCACTTAGCGAAGAAAAAAATTATTCCGCAAACTGGATATTTCTAGAACCACACTTTTTAAGCCCTACTAAAGCTGTAGCTTTTGTCAGCTTGCATTAACTCAGTCCTGCAAGTGTATACCAACTTCGTTTTGCCCTTTTCCGTTTAGTTTTAGTTTTTATTTCAGTCTTTAAATTGTTGACAAATTAATATGAAAGACTTTGAGGTTGGCTGACACAACTGTGGCCAGTTTTCAACTACCTACAAGTATGTTTTCATTTTTTTTTTTCTGTAATTTGATTGCTACCAAAAGCAGCATTTTCTCACCGTAGTTAAATAGTTGCCTCTTCTTGCTTGTTTTACAATTTCCAACGAAATAATAAATAGACCCCAAACAAATTTCATACTCATAAACACAGACAGACGGCATACGAAAACCAAAAATTTATTGTCATTCAAGTTTGAGTTATGTCTTTATAAATCGTAATGTGTGTGTGTGTGTGACAAAATTTGGTTAACTGAAATGTTGGAGAAACTAACTGGAAGTAAGCCCTAACAGAGGTTTTTTTAATTAATCACT
Source organism: Lordiphosa stackelbergi (assembly GCA_018904235.1). Taxonomy (NCBI): domain Eukaryota; kingdom Metazoa; phylum Arthropoda; class Insecta; order Diptera; family Drosophilidae; genus Lordiphosa; species Lordiphosa stackelbergi. Next base: position 6,618 of record JAEIFU010002252.1, read on the forward strand.
GAAACAACTGTTGCACGTGTTTTAAATGAAAATCGTTTGTTATTTCAATTAAGTTGGCAAATAAAAATATGCAAAATTGTGGTAAGATGTGCAATTGTTATGGATAATGAGCTTAGAAAGAAATTGAGAGTTTGGTTGGGCTTAAGCAGGGGTCGGCAATGGAAGCAGAGAAAAGCTGATCGAGCAAAAAAGCAATCAAATACAACAAAGGCAAACTTTTGCCAGCTTTCTGCTTGTTTTTTCTCAGTTGCCAAAGGCAACTTCTCTCTCAGTTCTGAAGCAATGCAAGCTTTAAGGCTTTCTATTCTCTGCAGCGGCCGAGCAATAAGGTATGCTTTTGAAAGCTTTCTAGAAGAAAGAAAATTTTCAATAGTTAATGAAATATGTATTTGGAACAAAATATCAATGCCTGCCATTTACTTTTTAAAGATTATTTTAAGTAAGTGTTGCCGCCCTTGAGTTTTTTTACTACCCCTAGTTGGATTTTGGCATACTTTTTCCTTCTTTCAGGGCTGCAATTGTGGCTAACTAGTCCCTGTACACAAAAAAAAGACCAGTAAGGTTAAATCCCATAATCTCTTCGGCTAATGGACTGGTCCAAAACGTGAGAATAATTGCTCATCAAACATGGGTCCATAGTTTTTCATGCCGTGTGGCACCATCTTGTTGAAACCACATTTCAACCAAGTCTAATTCTTCGATTTTGGGCAAAAAGCGAACTAGCGGCACGACTAAATAATTTTAAGCACAACAGGAAATCAAACCAAAAGGACAAAGTGATACTGACCATTGCCAAGAACACAGAAAAACTCATCAAGGAACACCGAGACAAAAATTATAATCACACAGGCGGACAAAGGAAACAAAACGGTAGTCATGTACAAAAGAGATTATGTGGACAAAATGCAGGCACTACTAAGTGATAGAACAACTTACAAAACAGCACGAAAGGATCCGACACAGTCACTGATTAGGAAGAAGAACAACAATTATCAACACATTGTACAAACAAAATTTTACACAAGACTAAAAATGGACCTTTACTGTTCCGGAGGACATGCACCGAGGATGTATGGACTGCCGAAAATCCACAAACTGGACACACCGCTCAGACCGATAGCTGCCTCACAAAGCGTTCCCTGTTACAAGTTGGCAAAATACTTGGGCGGCATTCTTAGGAACATCGTGTCCGAGAAGTACAATATACAGAATGCAGTTCAACTAAAGGGAGAAATTATTTGCCAACACCAACATTGCAGATGACGAAGTCCTGGTATCTTTCGATGTAGTATCGCTGTTTACTAATATACCAGTGAAATTAGCAATGACGAACATAATGAACAAATGGACAGACATAGCCGAGTACACTAAGATACCAAAGACTAGATTTAAGGAAATTCTTGACTTCGTACTAACGGAAAATAATTATGTAGCATATGACAACGTAATTTACAACCAGATTTATGGTATGCCTATGGGCAATCCGATCTCACCGACCATAGCAAATATAATACTGGACAAAATTGTGGACGATGTAATGGCAAAAATTTAGAGAAGAGACACATGAGCAAACACCTAACAAAATATGTGTGGACGATATAGTTTGTATAATTAGGAAAAAAGACGCTGAGACTATACTAGAAACACTGGAACAAGCAACATCATCGGGTTCAATTTACAATGGAAGTAGAGACAACAGAATATGCTACCTCGACACGGAAATAAAAAGAGACGATGGAAAATTAAGTTCAAGTGGTACACGAAAACCATAGCTTCAGGAAGAATAGTGAGTTACTCACCCAATAGCCCATTTCCAAAATAGCACAGAAAGAATATAATAGACAAACCATTTGCTTGTAATAATAAATATTAAAATTTTAAGATATTTAAGCCTGAAAAAACCAGAAATATATAAATTATAACTCGAAACAATGCTTAGGAAAGAGCTTTAATTTTTAGACTAACAAAAACTCCACCCAAACAAAGACCAGTGAACCCGACAGCAGAGACAAGAGCGAGGAAACGCAATACAAGTGTACCATATGTGGACAAATTAACATGCAAACAGACAATTGGGAAATTAATACCGAGACAATATTCAAATCTAACGTTTGCATACAAAGCCCACACAAATACAAGGAAACTGTTTACAAACACGAAGGATAGGATAACGAGAGAACAACAACAGAACGTTGTGTACGAAATAGAATGCAAGGAAAGAAGGAGAGGCTTGGCGTAGTACGTAGGAACGACAAAACAAGCGCTCGCGACTAGAACGGAACACAAAGGAGGGCGAAAAACAACAAATCAACCACAGCGATAGCGCAACACTTGACAACATCTGGACACACAGCTGATTTCGATAATGTTAATGTTAATGCGACCGAAACGCGTAGGAGGAAAATTTTAAATAAAATGAAGTTTTATTTTGGATGAGCAGCAAACACAACCCACATTAGCAAACATCAAAAATACGATTACCTAAATCATTGTGCTGTACTGTGCTCCATTGATTTGAAAAAGTACGGCCCACAAACAGTGCATTTTTCAGGGTGCACTGGCAGCCTCTAAATCTTCGGCTGTTCTGTTTGTTGACCTGCCTCTTGAGCCTGAAGACAATTGTTCGATAAAAACCAGAAACTTCATGCAACACATTCAATTCAGTGATTTGCAAGCTCTTTTCGTTTGATAATCTTTTCACTGTGAAATGGCAAACCTTACTGAGCATTGTTGGTGTTGCCACATGTTACGAATCACGCGTAAGGTGTCAAGAAATGTACTCTGAAGAACCAACTATCATAAAAATCACCTTTTACATTATTTAAATTGCCAGTGTTAACATCTCTGCTTACATTGCCGACCCCTGTTCTAAGGCAGTACGAGCTAAAAAGTTATCTGTTCTCTGCAGCGGCCGTGCAATACGAACGAAGTGCTAAATGAACGCGTTCACGAGTGGCTAAACACACACACGCCATGCCAAAATTAGCATGTGTGCTTTGCCGGTTCTTGTTTCAATTTCTCTGCTAACATTCCAAAATAGCGTTTTATGTACACGAAATTCAAAATGAACTTTGTCACCAGGATCTACTTTAAAATTTGTTGCCAGACACACTCAATTGCCATTGCCTTGATTATCAAACTATTCAACTCACAAGTATCTGAATTTTGAGATTCGTTTTGCATATTCTCCACATCCTTTCACTTTTGATTCTGTCTATTCTGTACACCTCTACTGCTTCTCACATCTGCCGTCAGCTTAAACAATTAGCAAGGAAATAGTAGAAGAAAAAAAAATTAACTTTGCATCGTTCTCATCGCTTCAATTGAGCAATCTGTTGGCGTTCTAAAGGCTTTTCCCATTTTCCCAGGCATTTCTAATTAAATTTCCCCCCCTCCTGCACAACCCATCCCTTTTGGCTGGCCATTTTGCCATTTTTTGATAGGCATTTTACATTAAATGTCGAGAAAGGGGGAGGGGGAGACTGGACCTGCAAGTTTGCCACGTTGAAATTGATCAATTTCACATAATTTCAAGGCAAGTCGACGCGGTAATGCAAATCCGACAGCTGCGCCTGCGCGTTAGAAGTTGGCTTAGATCGCTGGCCAGCAGAGGGAGAGAGAGAGAGCGAGAGAGAGGTAGCTTATGATTGACAACGGGCGAATTGAGCTGCGCTGTAAGTCCATTGGCCTCCGCTCCAGCCAACTGACACGACGAGACGCGCTTTGGGCGCTTTAAACGTTTCCTTTTAATTGCTCGCCGTCTGTTGGACTTCTTCAGCTTCTTTCACAATTCTCATTGATCTTTTTCGAATGTGCGCAACTGTCGGATTTGGTGAGATGTCTGACTCCTCATCCAACTCCGACTGCGGCGTGGCATATCTTTGATTTGCTAATTAACGGTTTGTCGGTTCGGTTTGACATTTGAACATGAGTTCTTGACATTTTGGCATTGCCTCTTGCGGGGACATGACCTTGAATATGGTGTCGGTTATCGAAACTCTCTAAATTGAGTGTCTCGCTCTGGGAAACAAATCAAACAGAAAAGCCTTCAAACAGAATTTGAAGATTTGAAAACGTTTTAGTTCTTACTTTGACCTAGATTTAGTAAATCTGATTTACACTTGAAACAAGAATTAGCAAACACTCGAAAAGAATCTGTCCAAGTTTGAGAATTTCCGAAATTTTTACAAAACCTTTTTCCTATAATCTTACTCTTCTTCTTACAAAACAAAAATCAAGAATTCCGTTCTTAAAAAGTACAAACGATTTCAAAGGCTAATTAAGTTTTAAGGACTTTTATCTATCTATTCTGAAAAGCGCAATAAGATCCGAACAAAAACACCAAAGTTATGCACAAAACAATTTTGCTTGTGAGAGGGAGGGTGGGAGCGCTGTGCCTATTTCAGAGTCAGAAGGTAAAAATGAAAGGAAGAAGACTCCGCTCCAGTGGAACCGCCGCAAAGCACTACTTCGCAGCGCGAATGGCGGTGATGTTAGCCGCTCAATCTGTAGGGGGGATGCGCCGACTCCTTTCCCTAAGCCGCAGGTCTTTGAGGATTGCCGCAGCTATATTGGCTACAGCTTGCCATCCAGACGTCCAACCTAACGCCATCACCTCTGCCTTGACATATGTGGGAGCAGATGTGCCGCTAGTAAGATTCATCGACCAATTGCTAACCAGCAGAACGGTATACTCCCAACTTGGCGGTGCAACTGCTCGCAGACTTGTAAGTAGAGGTACTCCGCAAGGAGGTGTTCTCTCTCCTCTACTATGGATCGTAACAGTTAACCAACTGCTTCGGTTGATGGAAGAGGAGGGACACGTGGTGATGGCTTGTTTCCTCAAACGCTGTGTGACCTCATGCAGAACGCACTGACAACACTTGCTCAGTGGACAAAATCTTGTGGCTTGGGCGTGAACCCGGCTAACACTGAATTAGTTCTTTTCACTAGGAAGTACAAAATTTCTGATCTTATTCCTTCTAAAATCAACGGAGTAAGCCTTGTATTTGGTAACAATGCCAAATACTTGGGTGTCATTCTGGACAAGAAACTACTCTGAAACGACAATATAAATGAACGCATAAAAATGGCAACCATTGTATTTTTCTCTTGTAAAAAGGCCATTGGCCGCAAATGGGGTTCTTCACCCTCCATAGTACATTGGCTGTACACAGCCGTTGTGCGTCCCATACTACTCTACGGAGCTCTGGCCAGCACTCGGGAAACAATCAGCCCTGAACAATCTGCATAAAGTACAGATACAGAGAAGTGCGGAAAATTTTTATTAGCGACGCTCTCCGAACGACACCAACGGAAGCGCTAAATACTATTCTTCACCTTCTACCACTAGACCTCGTAGCTAAGCAAATGGCTACCACAACAGCCTTAAGACTACGAGAATCCGATACCTGGTACAGGGGCAATTCGGGACACGCCATTATACTCGAAGACCAAACGGGTTTACCATTAATTTCAGACTACTGCATACCACAAACGATGTTCGACAAACTTTACGACGTCTATATCCCAAGCCGAAACGATTGGGACAACCTGCTTCCAGTAATCCCACTTCTTCGCTCGGCTGCCAAAAGGTCTATGGGGATTGTGCCGGCTACAACCAAAGCAGCGTGTTCGGAGCAGCTAACGATTCTGAGGGCGCTCAGCCTATATACAGACTTGCACTCTCTGCTGTAGGTGGGTATCTTCATGGCTGTAGCCCAGATTGACGCCCCCTAGAGGAGACCACGTTTGCGATTAGCCTCCTGCTTTTTTGTTTTGGGTTGACCCCTTTGCTGCTTTGGTGCTGTTTGAAGCTGAGTCTATGGTCTAGAATGATATTTAGATATCTAATGGCTGATTGCGACTCAATGGTGATTGAACCCACCCTAACGGATGCCTTCTCCACTTCTTTTCTGCTGCTGATCAAGACAGCTTCAGTTTTGTGCTCAGCAAGCGCGAGCCCGTTTTCTGATAGCCACATCATTATCTGGTCGATTGCTATTGCTGTACTGCAGTTTCTCGTGGCCTCGTTTAGCTGCTTCGCAACTGATACCAGCGCTATGTCATCAGCAAAGCCAACGAGGGAGCAGCCTTCCGGAAGTGGTAAACGCAGTACGCCGTCATACATGACATTCCAGAGGAGTGTATGTGTGTGTGTCTCAATTGTACAGGGTATTTCGGAGTCGGGTCACTCGAGAGCAACGCTCTTACTTGTTGAAAGGATTTGAATGTTTTACTATGTATACAACTAATTAGTTTTTGCGACCAATAAATGGCGTCACTACTTGCTTTCTTTGTGAAGGGATTTTGAAAACTGACCAATAGATGGCGTCACCACCGTGACCTAGCAAAACAGCGTACATTCTTTTGGTCATAACTTGAGTATAGTTCATTCGATATTTATCATTCTTTCAAATTAATTAAAAGTTAAAGTGATCCCATCTGCAAACAAACCAACGCTTTTTTTGCACTTCGTTGTGCAACGTGAGCGTGATCTCGCACTCTTTCTAACAATTGTTGTTGCGGTCATAACTCTCAGCGACAAACACTGCTTGGTCTTGTGAATCTTTCAGGATGACCCAAAGAAGTTCTACAACTTTGTCAATGCTAAAACGACATCCTCTCAATTCCCGCCCTCCTTTTCTTTAGATAATGTATCGGCGGACAACGACTCTGATATTTCCAACCTATTTGCAACATTTTTCCAACGATGCTATTCCGCATCAGCTAATAATTTTGTTTTTTATATATACTTATTCTGTGGCAAATTCAAACTGCAATCCTATATTATTTCGATCCATAAAAAGTGACCAAGTGTGGCCGTCTGTAGCCCAGCGGTTAGTGTGCTGGACTTCGATCCCGCCTCTGAACATCTAATAATAAACGTTTTTTTCTTTCGTTAGAAAAATAACTTTTACACAGACGGTCACCTTCACCAGCTGTTGGAGCCAGCTGTGATGTAACTAGCCATGAAAAAGCAAATTCTCAAACTTTGCCGTTCGGATTCGGCGTTAAACTGTAGGTCCCTTTCTCTTGTGCGAAAAATTTAAAGCACACACGCCAAGAGATTGTGAGAAGCTTGGCTTTGGCCCCGTTGGAGGAGCTGTATAGGCAATTTTTACAAAAAGTGACCAATGTCAATCATTTCGAACTACAGGCGTGTATTGAAACTATTGGACATTCCTAAACTTCTTGAAAAGATTCTGAATCGCTCTCTTTCTACGAATTTATTTGAATTTACTACTCTTGTAAACAATGGATTTGTCAATAAGCGGCAAACTGATGTAGTTTATACTGATTTCAGCTAGGCTTTTGACTCAGTCAATCACGAGCTCTTAGTACATAAACTGTGTCCTCCTCGATCTCAACGAGTTCGTTTCAAATCAGTACTATCTAGCTCCATTAGGGTGCATGAACGCCAGTGAAATAACGCCCGTGGGCCTTATTCTCCCCACAAAAAGTGATATAACGCCACTGATGAGTGAGAAATAACACCCGCGGGCTTTTTGGAGTGAAATAAGGTCCGTTTTTCAAAAATCTCGTAAGATTTGCCTCTCATGTTTTAAAAAAATTTTGTGCTCGAAATATTTGCCAAGCATTTAGGCGCAACAGCTTATGAATAAAATCATTTGGAATCCTAATTTTGGATTAATGTTGATAAAGAATGAAGATTGCCTCAAATGGCACCGTGTATTTTTACGTAAAGCCAAAATATTGAACCTACGCAAGGAAAGTCATGCTTTATTTCAAAGATTTTTACATTACTTTGAGAAAGAATGGATGACAAAGGTGAGAGGAAATAATAATCCAAAAATTGTAAGGGAGATAAAAAAAGAGCTGGTTGAAATCAATATTATTTAGCAATAGAAGTGATAAAAGCGATATATTGCTTTAAAATTGAAGTAGAATGTGGGAAATAAAAGGTGAAACAACTACCGTGGCCCACAGCGGGTATAGAATGAAGGGTTTAATTTCAGATGGCGTTCCAAATGTTACATGTTTCAATATTTTTATAATATTACTAAACCAATAGTGAAGACGAAAGTTGTTGTGGCGCTATTTTAACGGACTTTGTGAAAGGTTTGTGGAAGCTGAAATATAAAAAAAGAGCGTCGCAGGCAAAATTTTTTTTTGAAAATCACGCGATTTTTGAATGATTTTGTTAAAGGATTGTGTTTCCGTAATAGGTAAATTATAAATTTTTTTGCCTGCGCCATCTAGAATCAACCCCTATATATCGTTTTCATCACTTTTATTCCTTGATAATATTGATTTCAACCCGCTTTGTATTTTGTATCTCCCTAAAGAAACGCAAGGAAATCCGTAAGTGGTGAAGGAAATTCAATTTTAAGGCTAAGAACAAATTATTTCAACTTATTCTAAAGCCACACCTCGTGCATTTTCTGTTCACGGTCAAAGCTTAAGGACTACAAGCTTATTGGAGTCATTCAACACGATATTGGGAAGGAAGAAAGCATGGCAGATTTTATAAATTCTTGAAAGTAATTTTTGGAATGAGAGAAGATTGGCTTGGCCCTTTGGGGCTGTTTAGCCAATTTTTCATTACACTTACAATTCGGGATGAAAACAAAATTGTGGAATTGAGCAAAAATTAAGACAGGTATAATTTCACTTGAAGATTTCTTTAACTGCCTCACTAACAACAAAAAAAGATCTCATGCATGGCGATTCTACAAATTAAAATGGTGATTTTGACTCGGATTCTCTTAAAATTGATGATTTGAGATTAAATCAAACTGTTAAAGTCCTTACCTTATAATACGGAAGTGAAATGAGTGGAGGGAGGGTGAAATAACCGCGGGTGTTGTAGTAACATCCGTTGTTTTTACTTCACTTTTGAAAGTGAAATAGTGCCAACGGGCGTTATTTCAATTTTGAAAGTGAAATAATGCCCACGATTTTTCCCAAGTGGTTTTTTTTTGTTTTTTTTTCTTTGTTTTTTTTATTTTCCCCTTTTTTGTTTTGTGGTGAACCCCCCAAACTTTTTTTTGTTTGTAATGACCCTACGTCTCCTCTCCTCCTGCAATCGGATTTAAAATCTCTTCATAACTGGTGCTCGGTTAATAGCCTTTTTTTTTAACCAAGGGTAAATATGTATTTTTTGACCATTTTTTAACATTTTGTTTTTTTTATATGATTGATCGTCCCTTTGGATTTATAAGGTGAAAAGAAAGAAATAGAAATATATAAGAAATATTTGTCCCATATAAGTCAAACCTCTATTTCTTACCATTTCTGAAATCTGTTTGTTCATACGGACAGACGGAAAGTTAGACGGCATTTTAGGCTAAGTGTCTTTACAACAAGAATCAAAATGTTCATCATGTCGTACAAAATGTTTCTGGTTTAAGAACTAATTTAGGCTTCAACTTAGATTTGAACAGAGAAGAAAAAGTTATAGCATTAAGTTAAAAGACCGGTTGGGAATTTCAAGGGTCAGAAAAATTTATTAGGCCTGTTTCCAATTCTGAATCCGATTTATCGGAATTATTAGGAGTTGTGATTTCTAACAAACGATTCAAGAATTCGATCGAATCTTTTTCCCATCCAAAGGATCGATTGAAGGTAATTGGGACTTTGAAGATAAAAGTCGATTAAGTCAGATTCCGCATGATTTGATCGAAATCGAAAACGGGAACAGGCCTGTATAATTGTTCGTTTTGCAGCACAAAACGGCCTAAATTCCATTTCTTTTTGTGAGTGTGGCTAATTGATGGAGGTCAGTTGGTTGGCTAACACCTCTTTGTGTTTTTATTAATGATGATGCGGTGTTGATGTTAAGTGCAGTTTAATAAATGAATTGTCTCTCTTTCTCTCTACGTTGTCCATTTCCCGTTGGCCGTAATCCATCACTGGACCGCAGTCCACTCCACTCCACTCCACACACAACTTCCTGCATTTGCATTCCTACTTCATTTTGGACACCCCTCGGGCCTTAACATTTCATTGGCTTTGGCACCACTGTGGTTTGGTGCTAAAGCTCATTTGTCTACCCTCGCAGGTTCACACACCTCATCACTTGGTGTTCGGGACAGGCCTACGATTTCTTACAACTTCTTCAAACAACCAACTGCAACAACACCAAGTGACGTATCATCGCGCTGTTGTCCATTGCTCTTAAACTTGGCTTGGTCTGTGAACCTTTTGGGCTGAGCTGAAAATTGAGAGCTGGGAGCTGAGACGGAGCCTGAGCTAGCCTCAGACTCTAACAAGACCAAGAAAAATGGGCCCAACGCCAACTTTTGGCTAAAGCGCAAACACATTAAAAATGCTTCTTGTAAAAATACTCTACGCTTCGAAGGGGTAGCTGAAAAAGATTATAAGTTTGGCTGGCAAATAAATTTACCAAAAATAAGTTGTCGCCTGACTCTGTCTAAGTGTGACCAGAGCTTGTTACTTATCTTCTTCATTAAGACAGCTATTCAAACCTTAAGAGAGTATTCCACTTTCAGTTTAGTTTTCTGTTTTTGGTTTGAAGATTTTGTCTAAGCATTTGCCGGAGGCCTCAAATGCACTTTGCGAAAAATGCATTTCCTCCAAACTTGTCTCGATTTTGGGCTGTGTGCTGCGGGCTTTAGTGCGAAATAACTGCAGCAACAACAACAACAACAACGATTTATCTTTTGGCCTGGCAAGTTAATGTGGCAATTGTATGCTAAGCAGCAGCAGGCGGAGTTGTCCGTCCAGCAACGGTTTTCATGAATGAATTAGGCGGCGGCCAAAGTTTGGCGAGCGGCAAAAAGGGCAACAACTCAATTTACAGTTGTTCCCGCCACCATTCCGGGGGCTCCTTTGGGTGTGATTTTAATTTCATACACAAATGAACGCAAATCATAGCGGAGCGATGCATGCGTCCAAGTTTTTTCATCTATTTCTTGGCCCAAATATAAATTCCGGCGAGCAATAACTCCCACGAAGATTAATAACAGGCGCACACACACACACACACTCGCTCACACTCGTAAATAAATAACAACAAAAAAATACAAAATGCAAAAAATGAACAATAAGCAGAGAGCAGAAAATGAAATTTATGCATAATGCCGCCAAAAGCCCATCAAAAAGCGGCAAATAAAAAAACACAAGAACAACAACGGGAAAATGCCAAACTAGGAAGAGCAATTTGAATGAGTTCTTGTAATTTTTTTTTTCTTTTGTTGAGGGGTGTTTGTTTGGGAGGGGGGATGAGAGATGATACCAAAGGGCACATCAACGAATTTCTCATGCCCTAAGTTCATGATTTTTGGCTGGATTAGAGGAGGGGGGCAGAAATTCTGTTAATTGAACTAGAACATTTCCCACTTGCTTTGGTCTTTTATCCAAATTTCATTTCAAAGGATCAATCAGGTACTCTGCACTACCTTAATTCGTTTTCCCGCATATTTCCTTCTTTTTCATGTCCTTTTCACAGCTTCTGCTGTCTTTGCTCCTTCTACATATTTCCCTCCTACCTTACTGAAGCAATCTTTATGAAGTTTTCTCAGTAGGCGGACATACACGTGTGGTTCCATACAACATTCAACATATCTTGTAGAATTCCCTTTCATGAAGTTTGCTTTATGGTGTTAATCCCGAGTCACTTTCTTTTTGCGTTTCTTTTCTCTGTCGTCATTTTTTATTTCTGTTTTCCTAATTCCTCTTTCCATATGTCATATCAAAGATTTATTGATATTATAGATGACGCATGTGAACCAAAAAATGATTGTTTTTGGGAGCTGACATTGGATGCAAATTTGTGCTTCTCGCTGCCTGTACGAGGAAACATATACAGGGTTGCCCATATTCGACGGATCCATCTGGCAACGCCATAACTTTTGACAGAGATGTCAGATCGCTTAATGACATACCGCGTTTGAAGCGTCAGTCCAAGCAGATTTTTACCATGGAACAATACACGCCACGCGAGCGCTCTGAAATAGTTGAAATTTACATTCAACAGAACAAGTCAATTGTGAAAACTCAACGTGCTTTTAAAAAATTAAAAATTAAGCCCATTTCACATTGAATGGGACCGTAAATAAGCAAAATTGCCGTATTTACGCCACTGAAAATCCTGAGGAGATTCAAGAAGTGCCTCTTCATGACGAAAAAGTCACAGTTTGGTGCGGCGTTAGTGCGAAAACGGTCATTGGGCCGTTTTTCTTCCAAAATGAAAATGGCCATGCTGTTACCATCAACCAGGAGCGTTATCGCGACATGATGACCAATTTTGTGATGCCAATTATTCGTCGAAAGCGTATGAGGCAGTTCTGGTTTCAACAAGACGGCGCTCCACCGCACACAAGTCGCATAACAATCGATTTTCTGAAGAAATTGTTTCGGGCCGTTTGATGTCGAAAAGTGGTGATTTGGACTGGCCACCGCGTTCGCCCGATTTGACGCCGCCTGACTTCTTCTTGTGGGGATATTTGAAGTCAAAGGTTTACGTTAACAAGCCAAGGACCGTAGAAGAGCTCAAGGACAACATTCGTGAAGAAATAGCCGCTATTCCGGCCGAAATGTTGGCGAAATCGATGGAAAATGCTGCAAAAAGGGCACAATACGCCATCAACGCCAGAGGCGGCCATTTGAGAGATATCATATTCAAAAATTGATGTAAACAAATCTACTTGGAACAAATTAAATGATTAAGATTGCCAACCGCCAAATTTTTATTTTTTTCTTTGATTAAAAAAAAAAAAAAATGGGTCCGTCGAATATGGGCAACCCTGTATTGAAATTTAGCTATACGTTTTCTAAATTAGCTATACGACTGAGAGCAAAAGTTTATAGATATTATAGATGACACATGTGACGCAAAGAACGACATTGGATCCCACAAAAAAAAGTTTGTATGAGATGCGGTATCTCTATATGAAGTGTCTTTGGTCATATCTATCTCTTTCTTTTTTTAAGATCTTCTTACTTCCTTCTTTCTTTTTATCTTGTTTCATTAATCTATTATTTTTCTTTCGCATTATTTTTTCTTTGCTCAGTTTTTATACTTTCCATCTTCCGTTTATCCTTTTCTTTACCTTTATTCTTCCTTCGTTTCTTCTTATCTTTTATCTACCTTCATCCTTTTTCCACTTTTTGTTCCTTCTTTTTACTTCTTACTTCCTTCCTTCTTTCCATTTTCCTTCCTATTTCTACCTTCCTTCCTTCCTTCTTCAATCCTTCTTTCTTCCTTCTTCCTTTCTTACTTCTCCCATCTTCCTTCCTTCTTTCTTACTTCCTTCTTCCTTCCTTCTTCTTCCTTCCTTCCTTCCTTCTTCCTTCTTCCTTCCTTCTTCCTTTCTTATTCCTTACTTTCTTCCTTCCTTTTTCTTTTTTCATTCTCCCTTTTTTCCTTCCTTCTTCCTTCCTCCTTCATTCCTAATTCCTTAATTTTGTCTTTCTTATTTCTCTCTTCCTTCCCTTTTCCTTCCTTCTTCCTTCCTTTTCCTTCCTTTCCTTTATTCTTCCTTCCTTTCTTCCTTCTCCCTCCCTTTTCCTTCTTTTTTATTCCTCTCTCCCTTTTCTTTACCTTTACAAGGATTATAATAATTTTCCAAGTTTTAACAAATTGAAAATTTTATTATCCAACTTAAAATTTTTTATTTTTTTATATGACGACGTTCTTCTTTGTTTTTTTTTTTGTTTCTCCCCCTCTTCCCCCTCTGTTTCTACGCAAACTAGTCTCTCAGTTTAAAGCTATCGACTAACTTTGCCAGAGTCTTCTTTTACTGCACACTGCTAATTCCCTACCATCGAAATATCTTCCTATCTGCCTTTAATTTTCATCCGAAAAATAGCGATATTTGGGTCAAAATCGGATGACTATATCTTATAGCTGTCATGGGAACTATTGGTCGAAAAGTGGGTTTTAATGAGAAAAACTTTTTTGTCTTAATGCTGGCGTTCTTAAACTCTAAAAGTATAAAAATCTTGCAAGGTATACGAGCCAAGACGATTACTGGCTTTTTCCTTCCTTCTTCATTCTTAATTCCTTAATTTTTTCTTTCTTATTTCTCTCTTCCTTTCTTTTTCGTTCTTCTTCATACTTCGTACACCTCTATTCTCGTTCCTTCCTTTCTTTCCTCCTTCTTCTGTTGCTCTTCGTTCCTCCCTTCTTACTTTTTTCTTGAATTCTATTGTCGTCGTTCCTTCCTCCCTCACAATTTTCAAAAACCTGCCTTTTTCCATTCATTTACATCATTATCCCCAGATCCTCTAATTTCCTTCTCCTTCATTTCTTTCTTTTTCCTTCCTTCCTTCCTGTTCTTTTTTTCCTTCTTTTTTCCCTCCCTTCCTTCTTATTTTTCTTTCCTTCTTCCTTCCTTTCTTTCTTCTCCATTTTTACTTTCTTCCTTTATCCTTCTTTCCCACTTTTCCCCCTTCCCTCCTTCCTTCATTCTTTCTTTTATTATGCTTTCCTTCCTCCCATTTTCCTTCTTTCTAATAATTCCTTCCTACTTCCTTTATTTCCTTTCCTTCCTTCCTTCCTTCCTTTAATTTACCTTTCCTTCTTCTAACTTGCTTCTTTTTCTTTTCCTTCCCTTTTCCTTCCCTTCCTTCTCCATCCTTCCTACAATTTACCTTCCTTCTAACTTGCTTCTTTGTATTTTCATTCTTCTTTCCTTATTTCTTCCTTTATTTCCTTTCCCGTCTTACTTTATTTCCTTTTCCTGCCTTCCTTCCTTCATTCTTCCTTCTATTATTCTTTCCATTCTTTCATTATCCTTCTTTCTAACTTCCTTCCTTCCTTCTACATCCTTCCTACAATTTACACTCTTCCCAACTTCCTCCTTTTTATTTTCTTCCTTTTTCTTCTTGTTTCCTTATTTACCTCATCTTCTTTCTTTCGTTTCTTAGGCTTCTAGGATTATTTTCAACATTTTTGGCTATTTTTTTTATTAGCGTGACGGGCGTGACGTTTCTGCTCGATGGGCACAAACAACTTCTTCCAATCGAAATACCCAAAATCCTGCATATAATTCCTAAGAGCATTCATCAAGGATCAATGGCACGTACCAGCACTAAAGTTATTAAAGTCATAAGAAACAGCCAGGCGGACGGGCGCCCGCAATCCAATCCAAAGTCCATATGCGACATATATATAGAAGAAGAGGAGTAGTACACACATACAATATATATATATATATACGCTACATTGACGCACACCCCTCCTGTCAGGCACGACTTTAAACCCATCAAACCATTAACATCAACAACAACAACAACTGAAATGCCTCCCCCTCCCTGCCCATATGAGTAAAAATTTGCGTATGAGTCAACAGCCAGCGGTTATCTTTCAACCACCCAACGGTACACAGGTATGCACCCCTCCCCATCCACTCCACCCACTTGATATGTATCGCCCGGCGTTGTCTACAGTTATAAAATATATATGAGTTGGGGGCGACAAACGACAAACGCTTTGCTTAAGAAAAATCGACATGGCAAACGTGCCGGAAACGTGTCACAAATTTGTCCATGGAGCGGAATAAAAACACGTTGCGTTGCCTACTTTTTAGGATTATGGGTTGTTCTGCTCGGAATTCTTGTTTCATTTTCTTTTTTTTCGTGTCACAGGGCTCTATAAGTGGGGTTAATATGCGGTAACAAATGACTGAGGGTTTAGTTTTAAAATAGTGTCGGTTAAATGGGCAAATGCAAAGCACACAAAGTGTCCAAAAATTGATAAATCAATTTAAATTGTTGTAAACTCTGCCACGCATTTATCGATAGTATCAACAATTTTTCACTTTCGGCAACCACTTAACGAGCATTTTACTATTTCGCAGCCCAAAAACGGCTTTGATCCCAGCGAATGCCATTAGGTACAGGAGCCGGGATGTGCATGTGTGGTGGCCCATTCAAATGGCGACACATTTGGGAGACAACACACATGCCGACAGCAACATGAAACAATGGCCCAGTCCAACCCGCCCCCACCCCCACCCCCGGGCGGGCAGAAACTCGAACCTTGAAGCCGAACCGAAAAACTTGTTTCATAAATTTTCTATTCAAAATGTAATTAAACCCTTTGCATTTGCTGCCCGACTCAGCTGCTCATCTAATTACAACAAAAAGGCACATTCTCAGATACCAGGAAAAACAGGCCTGCGGGGGTAGGTGGCGAAGTGGGCTATACTCGATAATTGCAAACGAAAATGGTCCAGACTCCTCGACGCCAGCGTCGTCTATTTCCATAAATATCTTCAAAGTCATTAAATTTCACACATGTTGGCGGCACGCAGAATGGTTTTAATTTTAAAATTATTGTCATTAATTGATTTTTGATACAGACTCCATAAATCTCCATGCGTCTTTTGTGGCGCAAAAACAAAAAACGCATGAGCTCAGTAAATAATTAAGGGGTAGGCCGGTACAAGGATGGGGATGGGGATGGGAAGGGGGTGGTGGTACACTTTAATGGCTTCTGCCTGATTATTGAGACCATTATTTTTGCTTAATTACGTTACGGGTGTTAAAAAGCTAACGTAGAGCACAACTATTGCCAAACAGATGGAGAAGTCTACCCTTAAACAAACTTTAGAAGCTTCGCTTTACAAACTAACTAAACCAGCAAGGGATTGAGGCTAAAGTCAAGTATTTTACAATTATATTGGTTTTGGATGCCAGAGTTAATTTGGAATTGGAATTTTTTTTTTTTTCTTTAAATCGATTGACCGACAATTCATATTTACCCGTCTTCAATTGCCCACTATAAAAATTTTATAAAATTATGATACCGTTTGATCTTGATCTGTCAATTTACCTGTCCACATAATAGTCTGAGTATGGAATAGGGAGGTCCCGGCGAGGGTTTGAGACCAACCGGGAGTGAAACAGGGATGCCTTCTTATTCGCTCTTTTTCGTCGACATAGCATGTGACCTGGAAGGTGGAGTAAAGCTTGGAGACCACCAAAATTTAAGATCCTCATGTACGCAGACGACATGGTTATCATGGCAGAGACCCCAGCAATGCTGCAAAAAATGATAAACGCAACATATAAGTACTGCCAATTGTGGAACCCTCAGCATAAACGTAAAAAACAAAGGTAATGATTGTGCGGCAAGGGGCGGGCGACATGCTTCAAATGAAAGGTGGGAATAAGCCGGAGATCCATTAGAAGTGGTAAAGACATTTAAATACCTGGGAATAGTCCTAACGCCAAATATGAAGTTTGACGCCCCCACCTCCAAGAAAAGCTTAAAGACACTCGAGTAGCCATTAACAGCACATGGTCGAGCTTTAATGCAGGGAAAGAACGTTAACACGAGCGTGAAATACAGGATGTACCAGGCTACGGCGAGGGCCATAACTTGCTATGCAACTCAAGTCTGTGGAGGCCGAATAATGTAGAGCGAAGCCTCATATTTTATCAAGAAAATCTTTCCTGCCCTTAAAACACACTTAACTACGGCATCTATCTAGATAATAGGTGATTGCCGCTGCCCAGATCTATTTGGGTATCCCTCTGCAGACCTTCACTTTGAAAACCTGACCACGCTGCTCCTTCAATCCTCACAGCTTTTGATCTAAATATTAGATCAGAACATTTTTCAATTACATCAATCTAACTCACTTTCATTGTATGTGTGTGTGTGTTATAGTAAATAATACCAGCAACACGTAGGGGTGGCTATTTGGGCCGTCGAACGAATGCAGCAACACACATGCGAAGTATTAGGGCAGCAAGAACAAATCAACAATTAGCTTTCCGAAGTCAACAACAACAATAAGAGCTCCGGACAGATGTTAACACACGCAGAACAATTGACTGACAACGCCAACAAGTACAGGAAGCATTTACATCTACTTCGATCCTTCGTCTCAGCATTCGAGTATGAGCCAGATATCGAATATTCCGCTCATCCGAAAGTCCTGATTGCTGCTATGGACAAAGAATGTACCAACTGTCATGCGCTCAAATTCAAAAATGAGTGAGAAAAGTGCAACTACCGTAATTATTGACTGGGCTCCACATTCAAACCTGTTTCTAAAGTCCATGCGTACATTTAATTCATGCTTACAAATGACTTCGTTCGGAGCAACAGAAATAATGGACAATACAGCGGCAAATGTTCAGCAATTTAGTTCAACCTTCAAATTATCAGAAGGTGATGTGTAGCTAAAGTACTCATATAGTTCATTAAATATTTATGTTACATTTGAAGTACATCTCCTATTTACCCTCATATTCAATCGTCTTTTACTACCAAAAAGTTCACGATTTTTTTAAATTTGCAAAATCAAATTTTTTCCTGTTTATGCGGCATTTGTAAATACACAAAATGACCAATGAAAAACAAAAGATTTGCTACACCAACTCAACGTTAAGTTGTCTGCTCCTCGGCATTTCATGAATTGACTTCAAGATTTCATTTAAGTGCATGAAATGGCTTTAGACCCACTTTATGAAATGATTTTGCAAAATGAGCAAAGCATAAAACGTAGCATTTATGATAATCTAAACTCGAATGAGAATTTAGAAAATTTCGCGACTTTTTAGACTGCTTGGTTTACATTTCATATATTTCACGAAACTTATATCAACTGCTCAATTTATATTGGCTGAGTGTTGAATTAGAACTTGAGAATTACAAGCAAACATTTATGTGAATGCTTTCATGCAATTCAATGCAAGTAAGCCCTTAGTTGCCTGGTCTTGAAGCTCGGCGTATACGTCTAAAACGTCACTGCCATCTTTTTTTTATAAACGGAGAATTTAATAATTTACTAAGGGGGGGTTTATTTTATTTCACCCACCTACTTAGTAACTAATAAACAAAATATAAATTTGTATATATTATTATTTTAAATGTAACAAATTAGTATATATATAGGTGATAGGAAAATTGTCCATAAAATAAAAAATATATATATAAAAATATATTTTTTTTTCAATTAATGTGTGTGCAATTAGGCCCGGGACGATATTTATACTCTGTACCTGGGTAGGAGCCAAATTGCTTTTCTCTCTTTCCCCTCTCGCTCTCTCTCGCTAAGATTGTGCGTTAGTTTTGGGAGGTGGGGGGGGGTGGGGGGTAATTCACTTATTTGATCATAACTTGAGAACCGTTCATCCGATCTTTATCATTTCTAAGGCAAGATACATATTACTAATGACTAACTATCTCTAGAAGGTACAAATCATCTATCTACAAAACTGTGGGAGATATGACTCTTTTTCCAAATTGCGGGGGCGGGAGGGGGCATGGCAAAAATTGAAAATAAACTTGATCTGCCTGCAAGTATAAGAGGCATTTGTCCCATACATGTCAAACCTCTTACCATCTCTGAGATCTGTTTGTTCATACGGACGGACAGACAGACGGACATGGCTAAATCGACTCGGCTGTTGATGTTGATCTTGAATATCCTTTATAGGGTCGGAAATGATTCCTTCTCCCTGTTACATATTTTTGCACAAACTTAATATACTCTATGTACCTTCGGTACAGAGTATAAAAATAGTTGAGGCTATTTTGTGTGAAACGCTTTCTAATCAGGGCTGCAAACCGGTTCGGAGTCGAACCGCTCCGGAGTCGGAGACTCTGGGATTTTTGGGAAATCCGAACCGAACCCGAACCGGTCAATTTTTATCCGAATAATGAAACGGTACCGTATAGGCAACCAGCTCATTTTTGGTGTACAATAATGCATAAGTTGTTTTCAGTTGTGAACAAACACAACTTTTTCGGACCGCGAGCCAGCTAAACTCACTAATTAAATGAAAAAACTTTTCTAAAAATAAGAATTAGATTATAGTTTTAGGAAAAAAATTTCACCAAGAACCCATGAGCCAATCGATCTCAAATTTTTAAAGATGTTTAAGGTTTTGTCTTTTGAACAGCACTGAAAAAAAAAAACAATATTTAATTATTATTTAATTATTTCAGTTAAATGGAGGAATTAATTTTAGATCCATGTTTTCTGGATGAAATTTTCCATAGATTTTTTTTTTCTATACGCGTTGTGCAGAACAAAATCGACAGAGGGAAGAATTTTAAACATGCGCTAAAGAGTCTCCCAGTCTTGTTATGACAATTTGACCCCAGAAGAGTCCTCAGAAGAGTCCTCCAAACTATTTAAGTTTTCATATGTTTGTATTTAATGTATTTAATTATTAAACGTATGATTTGAGTCAAACTTTGTATGTGTCTGCTTTTACATAATGTGTGTTCAGTGAATTTAAGAAAATACATTTTTTCAAGAAAATCAATTAGTATTTATATTAGACCAGCGATGGGCAGCCTCATAGCCCTTCTTACCCGCTCATCCCGGCCCGTTATTTTTCTAATTCCAACACGCAATAGATATTACAACAACCACACGCTGCATCGCGTTGTTCGAAAGCAAATGACAAAAATCAGAATGTTGTTGTACCCCTTCCGTTTTATTTCTGTAGACTTTAGCCACGGAAAAAAACAATTATTCGTAAAATTTATACATATAAGTTTTGTGCACACAAACCAATATATATCAAGCATAAATTAGACCGCACATTTACAAATCAAATTATTACTGAGAAATAAATGTCATTTGCTCAGAAGCAATGTAATTTGTTTTTGTAAAACTTCACTTTTGCTCTGGCTGGACTTAATGTATGTAATTGTTATTGTAAATTGTTCTCTTTGATGCTTGTCTCTGAAAGTTAGTGAACACTTCATTGAATCTTTTCTGATCACTCCCCCGCGACTCCCAGAAGATTTTACCCGCCTCAATCCTCTAGAAATCTTCTCCCCCCCCCTTTTAAAACCCTTTTTCTCGTGGCCGGCGCTCAAACAACCTTCTGCGCGGGGGGGGGGGGTTGGGGGGGAGAGGGACCCCCGCCCACCCCACCCGCGGTTGGGGGTGGGGAAAAAAAAAATTTGTTTTTTTGTTTGTTGGGTTTTGTTGGCCAGTGACCGAACACATTTTGCTATTCGCAACATTCTTTTTGACGTCGCCAAAAACAACATCTGCGGTTTAAATTTCGATTTTGCAAGAGGAGAGCAAGGATTATTGTTGCAATTTACTTTGGCTTGTGCTATGCACTGAATGCGCGCACTGTGCGCATAGGCTGTGGGCATCAATGTTATAAAAACCTATTTTGTGTTGACGACAATGCACAAGTGTTGAGCGATTTAAGCGAATATTTGGGAATATATGACAAACGCATTTCCTGGATAATATGATTTGCATAATTGTTATCAGTGCTGAACTTTTCCCAATTGCCAATTAACAACAACAATTTTGTTTGCTTAATATTTTCTTTTTGCCAAAACAAAACAATGTTGTGTATATTGAAAGAGCCGCAAGCTGATCCTGCTATGCAGAACTTCTCGACCTGCCTACCCCCGTGCTTGCCATTGCATGGCTTTGGCCTGGCAAATTGTGGCCCGAGGGGGATTGGTAGAAGACAAAAGTTTATGACGTACGTACGTACGTACGCGCATGTTTGTATGTATATTTGTGATATATGTAATTACACGCAAATATGCCGCTAACGTTGAAATTTTCCTCAAATTGAGTTGAGGCTGAGAGTTTGTGTGTGTGTGTGTGTGTCTGGCTGTCGAATGTTGTTCAATTAACGTGGCGCAATGTTTTTGTTTTTGCTGTCTGCGCGGCCCACTGCCAAAATTGACACCGCGAGCGTTTTCCGCGAACCAAAACCAGAAAGTGAACTGCAATCGTGCCGTGTGGACTGGAGGGAGGCGGGCAGAAGGCATCAACATGTTGCACAAATATAAACATAAATCAATTAACAATTTTCGACGAGCCCTGCGCGCTCTGTGCAGAAAATGGGAAACGAGCAACGCGACGCCTGCGGCTTGCATTTTCACAAAATCGACAATTTGCGGCAGCCAGCTGCTGCCTACTTTTTGGGCCAATATGGCAGACACGACGACGAGGAGGAGGGTACTTTAAGAAGTGCTGAATTTGATCAATGAAGAAGATTCACATGCTCATTTGGGCGTTGCGTGTGTGTGTTTAGCTTGATCACCCTTCTTTGATTTACACTTTCATTTTCTACTCTCTCTCTGCCACAAAAACCCAAATATTCCATTCACTGCAATTCACTCCGACCCCACCATCCCCACGACCGTAAACCAAACATCGGTGTGAACAGGGACAAATGGCAAAATAACATTGACTTGGGGCGACGCATTAAAAATTCCGTTTAATGATGCAATTGGAATTTGATGAGTTGGAATACTGACTCGTTTGCTGATGAAACGCAATCAATGCGTTGCCACTTTGCTTTCAGAGAGTCCTGGCAACTGGCCGGCAGGTAAATTGCAACCAATAATAATGAATAATTGAAAATCCAATCAAACACCAAATGAAAACGGAGGCGCACATGCCGGGGCCCCATTGCCATAGCCCATATCCATGAACGAAGGACGATGGCCTGGTGTTGATTTTGCCGGCTTTATCGAAGGACATTAGCAAACGGTCGTTCGCTGGTTCGTGCAAATGCAATCAACAGTGTGGGTCCACACGAACGGCAAGGACAAACCAAAGCCATGGCACAACCTGCATAGATGACACCCCAGGGACATGGCAAAAGTCAATGAATGGTAATAGGTGTCGACATGGCGTTTGTTTTTGGAAGGCGTGGCAGCCGCCCAGCCTCATGCTGCTGCTGCTGCTGTGGCTTTATTGGTGTTGTTTTTGCTGATTGCCACTTTCGGCCATGGATCGAATGCGTGTGTGTTTGTGTGCGGCCCAAACTCCTGGACCTGGTCAACATGCATTAATTGTCAGTTAAATTGAGTTTGACTAGAGATGCTCCCTGGCAAAAAACATTACTTACTTAAGCCTTTCTCCACCCACCCACCAAACGCCCCACAAAAGGGAAAAACAAACAAACAAAAGTTGGAACCACTTTGATGCCTCATTAGGTGTGACAATTGGTACAAAAAATTAAAGGTTAATCGAATTTGAAAAATTCCCGCAGAATTGGGAAACCGGTTCGACAAATTCGGGGGAAAATGTTTTTAAAAACTCAACTATTTGAGAAGCTTTGCATCATTCAAATTTAGCCATCAAAACTAGCTCTTAAGTGAAACCCAGTTAGGCTGTTGAACAACAGTCAACTACATTTACGTTCATACTGCCAACATAAAAAGAAAGCATCAAAATGACACTATTTAGTCATCAATTTAATATTTTCGTTGAATTTTCGAAAGTATTAGAATGATATTTTAAGGATATCAAATTGATACTAACTTGTATCAGGTTGATACCTTCTTGTATACATTTCTTTGCATCATTTTAAAACTATCTAAAGGGGAGACCAATTAATTAGGAATGAAATTGAATGTTGGAATCCTTACAATGGGCTGAAAGAACTATCTTTTTTAAACATAATTTCATTCAAATTTTGACCGCGACTAAGCCGTAAATGGTCTAATTCCACACATTCCAGCATTGCTAAGGGTATCCATGCCAATGTATTGAGTCGTAGCTGGTTTATCAACGAAGACTTTTGACTTCACTTAACCCCACAGGAAAAAGTCCAGTGGTGTGATATCACATAATCTAGGCACCCAGTTGCGAAATAAGCTGTGCTTCAATTTCAGGTTACAAAAAATCATTTATTGCCATTGACGGTTATGTTCTGTCCGGCCTCTCATTTAAAAAAAAAAAGAGGGAAGCTAGCTTCGGCTAGAACGAAGTTTATAAACCCTTGGAGCATGATATCAGCCTGCCTATTTGTTATATGGCAGCTATACGATATATTCATGCAATTTTGATGAAAATCTCCTACATTATGTTGAAACATATAACATTCATAACGAGAAAGTATAAAGACGCTAACATTAAAAACAAAACGAGAAAGGCAAAGCTAACTTCGTCTGTACCGAAGTTTTGATACACTTGAAATAGCTTATCACAACGGTTAGCGACTTCGACCAAACTTCGCAAATCAACTTAAAAACATGACATATTACCCATGACCGTGTTTGAGAGCGATAATATTGAGAACAACCCAGTTTTTCTCACTAAAACCCATTTTTCGAACGAACATTTGTATGGCAGCTACAAGAAGTAGTCATCCGATCCTTTTTGGATTTGGGTTTTGGGTTTTGACGGACGGAATTTCCTTTCCCCTTGTTATTTCCATGTCAAGATATGCTAGTTTGTTGTGTTCTTCTCGTTCTACGGTGAATTCTTCGCTTTAGAAACTGAAGCTTCTGGGATCAGTTGCTTCCGAGTATCATTGGTCTTCTTCTTATGTGTTGCTTTCTTGGCGTATAAAAATGTTTGATCGCCATGGGTTTGCAGTTTTAGTTCCATGTTAGCAAATACTAAGGATTCAAATTATAGTTCAAGGATTCGTTTTTGTCTGTTTTTTTTACTAAAATGATGTCAACATCTTTGGCTCTTATGCTTTATATAAATATCCAGTATTTTGTCTACAACCAGATTAGCGATTGTTGGCATCCCAAATATCTGGTTGAATACGGTACCATAATGTGTTAAGTAGTTGTTCTCAACTAAACAAAATTTCATTAGTTCTTTGAATTTTCTTTTTGGTAGGTTTGTGTGTGTGTGGCTACATATATCCAGTGCTCCATTATTGACTTCCACTGAACCTATTCAAGTGATTGTGACACACTTAATCTCAAGGTATACTTAACAAGGTAGGCGCACTTCTTCTCTCGCTCTCTGGTTAAACTTCAGTCGGTACGCAAACGTTGTAGGCGGAACACCAAGCGAGTACAGAAATTCTAAACTCTCTCACTCTCGCTCTCTTTGACACGGCTACCTTGTTAAGTATACTTTGGCTTAGGCTGCCTTCACACTGACACATGAGACATGCTATTCTAGTAGCCCAGCTTTTTGTTATGTTTTAAATTTGAATAGCTTGTGAAATTCATAGAATTTCATGGGGAAATGCAGGTCTAATACAGTGGGAAAGTGGGGAAGATAGAGAACAGCAAAAAAGGAAGGAGAAGGAAAAGGAAAGGGTTAAGTAAGGGGGAGGAGTTAAAAGAAATGGGAAGGGGGAAGTAGGTAGCAGGGAACAAGGAGAAGAAGATTTGAGGAAGGTGGAACTAAGCAAAGCTATGGCAAGGAAATACAGAAGAAGAAAGAAAATAAATGTATGAGAAAGGGATCAAATGAGGAAGGCTGTGGAAGATTTCAAAGATGGCATCCATACGGAAATATAAAAGCAGGGAAAATAGCAAATAAACAGCGGTGAGAAAAGAACAAGAAAAAATTGATAACATTTTTATATATACCCCGACGTCACATTTAATTAGACTTTATCGAACAAGAACATGAAAGTTTGGTAATTGGTTTGTTTCCAAAATAGAATAAGTAAATCAACTCTAAATTTTGAGATGCGAAAAGCGTCTGTTGGTCTGTTTTTTGTTTGGTATCCTTCGTCTAATACGGCCAAAGGTACATTCTCATAATATTCCACAAGTTTGTTGGTTTTGGCAGTGACTGTTCCGCCAAATATTTGCCCGCAAAGAAGGCAATGCAAATCACAGCTACAAAAGTGAACAAAAGCAGCAGATTCTTTTGCACGAATTGGAGCAATTGCCAAGCCCCTGCTTTGAAATGATCGCCAGCAGCTCTAGGACGCGGCAGCGATTCTATTTGTACTTCCGGTTCTTCAACATTGAGGCCCGCGTTGGTGGCAGATGCGTCAAACGGCACAATTTCTTCTATGTCAGCAGGGACTTCTAGGACAGCTGGGACATTCATGGTCACTTGGTTAATGTCCAAAGCACATGTTTGGACTTCTTTCTCCAAAGTCTGGCGATTTGAGCGCCAGCCCCGCGCCGAAGTTTGCTGTGACTTGTGAAGTCTTGTCAGAGAACTGGCCACCGATTCTCGCACCTTCAAGGCAGCCGAGTTGTTTTTGGCCGCTGGAAGTAATCTCACCCTAGGGGTAGGCATCCTTGTCTGCTTTTTCTTCGATTCGGGCACAGCCTTGTCTACATCCGCCTTACGCTCTTTCGGTTTAATCTCCTTTTTCTTCGCCTCGGGCACAGCCTTGTCTCCATCCGCCTTGCGCTCTTTCGGTTTAATCTCCTTTTTCTTCGCCTCGGGCGCAGCCTTGTCTACATCCGCCTTACGCTCTTTCGGTTTCACCTCCTTATTCCTTTTGACCTTTTTCCTTGGCGTTGTCTAATATTTTTTGCTTTTCTTCGGCCAGGTTGCGCATCTCCTCGTTCTTCGCTTCAGAAACTGAAGCTTCTGGGATCAGTTGCTTCCGAGTGTCATTGGTCTTCTTCTTATGTGTTGTTTTCTTTGCGTATAAATATGTTTGGTCGCCACGAGTTTGTACTTTTAGCTCCATTATAGCAAATACTAAGGATTCAAATTATAGTCCAAGGATTCCGTTTCGTCTGTTTTTTTTTTTTTACTTACCTGTTAAAAGTGTATAAGTTTGAAAATATATTTAAATATTTTTCTTAGATATTTACTGATACACGTGCTGTATGTTGGAAGTATTGTTTTGTACTGAATAAAATGGAAGCTGTGTTAGGTCTATACTTTTTTTTCGGCTTGACATTAAAGCAAAAGCCAACTTGTAGCTAAAAAATTATAGGTTTTAAATATAATTTTATTAAAAAGGGGTTCAAAATCTAAATTAACATTTTTTACTTTAAGCGACTCTACGAGAGTGCGAAAGGATTTCAGCTATCAATAGTATTACTATTATTATTCATCCTAGCTACAAGTATTTTTACTTATCTGACTGCACAAGTCACACAAATTATTTATCATTCTTCTTAACATAGATTTGTTGTTATTGCGTACGGCTGAACGCTTTTCGCTATTCACGGCGGAGGCTTGTTCTAAGAGACCAAACACATTTTCATTCGCTCCCTGGTGTTCAATGCAATCTAGAGTTTAGACGGCTCTCTGAAGATGTGTTTTGAGATCTTTAAGTTTTAAGGCTGTGACAGCGTTTACGAAAAAGAGTTTAGCGGAACAAGCCAACCTTATTCTCACTCAAACAAGATTGCTGGTTCTTCTGGCTGAGGTAAAACTTACATGTTAAGACATGGATTTTGTCTATAGATTATTTTGTGAATGAATAAAAGAACTCTATACCTAATCAAGCGTTTGGATGAGGTCATATATCGACCCCTGTGCCAACTCATCATCTGGTGAAATTATATAGCGATAATCGCTTCGGTTACGGAGATACAACACAATCAATTTAATCGTATTGGCCAGTGAAGAGTTTTTTTTCTTGTGGGCGAAATGATCGTATGTGCCACACAATACTGATATTCAACAGTCTGGTAGAAAAGTAGCTAAATTGGCAGTGCTGATGGCAATGGGGCGAGTGAGGAGAGCACGCTTTTACACCCTTGCGCTGTCAGTAACAGCTTTCTCAGATTGAATTTTTCAAATTTGTTTCATCCTTCTTACCTTGTTCTCCTGTTTTCAAATTGAGCAGTAAATTTTTTCATTTGTTCTGGGGGAACGTTAGTTTATCCTAAACCAAAGGTGGTTCCTCACAATAAAACGCATCAACAGAAAATAGAACTCTTAAAATCATACTTCGAGAAACTTTCTGCATTCACATTATTGCAGTGCCAAAATCACTAAAGTTTATTTGTCGCAGGAATTCATTAACATTCAGAACCTTTATAAGTGCTATACTCAATTCATGAAAGACGGATTTTAAAAAACGATTGTAATATTGGCTTTTACTTACCAAAAAAGATAAGTGCACTAAGTGCGAAAATATAAAGTTTCTTGATGAAAAAGGCAAAAAATATAGCATGAATACAGATGAAGTTCAGATGCACATTAAAGACAAGGATGATAGCAAGTGCAGTTTTTTAAGAAAACAAAAAGAAAGTAAGAAGATCTCAAAAATCATATCGCTCACTTACTGCAATACTGTCATAAATACGATTTTTGACTTAATGAAATATGTCTCATTATAATTTTTCAGGTTCATGTTCATGAACTTAATGCAATAACGTCATATCTCAGTTGTCTTGCAGTCGATATTGAGCAAATATACATCGGGTTTCAGTTAAAACATCATATACTCATTTTTATCTTAAGCATTCTAAATTTTTAATATTTTAATTAATTAACTCGAAACTAAAAGAAACGTTTTTTCTGGGTTAAATCCATTGAGAACTTTAGACGTGTTTTTCTCAAAACGGATTATTTTGAGTTATGCCAGTATTGAAGTAAGTGAGCGATATGTGCTAGTATCGATTTACAGAGTCTTGAACACTCCATTCGAAAAGTACTACACTTTTTTATTCTCGAAAATATGCCTACTAAAATTTTAGAGTTTACGAAAGCAGTACAAGAAATTGCTTTTGATTTTTTTTATGGGGTGAGCGTGGGGATAGGCTTTCTTAGCCCTTAATAAATATTTACTTATCATAGTCTTATCAGTCTATACTGCAACAGTTGCGCTGGTCAAAACCAAAATAAAGCTAAAATAGCTATGTGGGCATATTTTTTAAAAACTAAGATTTTGCCAATTGATTCCCTACATAGCGAAATTGAACGAACCTATTCATCGGGCTTTGACTGCATCGAAATGGGGCATACCGATTTTCCAAACTGTAAGTCAATTGCGAATTCATTACTTCCCAGTAAAATTTAATTGAACATAAATTCGCTGCACATCGCCAAATTTCAGAAAAATTCAGGTTCTATTGAACTACAATATGGTTATTTCTATAGTTCTCAGAGAAGACTATTACCCATCTAAATTTTCCCGAGAAAATAAAATACCTTCTGTATTTCGACCAAAAAATATTTTGACTTACAAAACCTTTGTTTAAAAAATAGTATTACAACAAAATATCATGATGAATACTTAAATCTGCAACATTCGTCAAATTTAAAAGTCTCTTTGTGGAGTGCGAAGAATACTAATCTATTTAATTTATTTGTAAAAATAAGACTTTGTTAAATTGAAAATGATCTTTGTTTTAGATTTATAAGTACATATTGAAATAAAAATTATAATTATTTTATTTTTCATTGATCTTTCATAAAAATAATATTCTTTTTATTTTGTTTTTTATGTATTTTGTACAATTTGACCCATTTTACAAATTATCGTGGGTGCCAAACTTGATAATGCACTTAAAAAATTGGTGGGCAAAAACATCGTATGTGCCAAAAATCAGTTATAAGGAAAAAGATCAGTTTTTTCACAAAAATAGTTATGAGTTTAGTTAAATAAATTGATAAATGTTGCACATCTTAAGATTGGTAGAGCTGTTGCCAGCCATCGCATCGAAAAGTAGAAAAAAGCCACTCCTGTAAAATTTAGTTTTTGCCACATACAGTTTTTCCGCGCACAGGGGTCGATATGGTCATTTCCAGCGTTCGATACGTTACATACGCACTCATATTCAAATCATGGAAAGCAGAGATTAAAACCGAAACGAATATCGGTTTGGCTGATCGGTTTTTTTTTTCCGGTTACGGTTATATTACAGTTGTGGGATATGGGTTACGGTGCGGGTTGCGGTTATTAACATTATTCTGTTTCGGGTTCTGGTTACGGTAACGGATATTGGTATAAAATATCTCTTTGACACTGCGAGTGTCTGTGTGATCTTGCAATATCTGCGCAACAAAACTCAAACGGTATCATGTTCAATTTCGTTTAGCAAAGTTGCCACAACAACTGGCCCTGGCCTATGCACATGAGATAGGGAATTAAAAAATGCCCGTCTCTTAATTAAACATTAAGTTTGCATGCTTGGGAAAACAAACAAATCGCAGCCAATACACATGTACACATTATTTTACAACAAATCTTTCTATGTTCAGTAATTCCTGCAGTGTGTATGTAGCTACTGCAGTAAGTACATTTTTTTCTACATTTCTCAGCATTTATTTCTATTTAAAAAAGGAAACAATTCCCGTAAATGATTGTTTTTGATCGATGCATCGAACACTCTAAAAAAATGTTAGGGAAACACAAGCAAACTTGTCAAGAATCGAAACGCGAATAAAAATTGTTCATTTGTCTCTTTCATCCACTGTCAAGTTCACAGCACTTGTCAAGTTACCGACGCCAAGCTGATAAGCTGTGAAGATGACGGCGTGCCAAATACATTTTCCTCTTACATATATACAGCTTCATTCACATTTAGTCGAAGAGAGTAAGACTGCCCTCACACTGATATCAATTACTGCTACTAAATTTTGTCATGATTCCTACTATGATCATGATTCATGATATCTGTGTAAATGTAGTCTAACTGGGAAAACGTAACAACAAAATCCGTCTATTAAATATATACCGAGCTATAGAGTTAAAAGCGACTTTAAGTTTATTCATACTGCTCAAAAACTTCTATGCCGTAAAATAGTGCAGGAATCAGATACATTTTAGCTATTGTCATTCAAATTCAAAGTGGTAGAATCTTTTGGGATAAAGAGAGCTGCCTAAGTAATCCGTATAACCTTCCAGATGTCATATTGATGTGGTCATTCCACGACAACATATTATTAAAGTGAATACCCAGATTTGTAGCATCATCAACATAACCTATTTGCATGCCATCAAGACATAACTTAGGCAGCTGCAGCTCATCAAGAGATTTTTTGTAGAGTACCAAGCATTTGGATTTACGCGGATTAAGTCCCAAGCCATTTTTATAGCCCAATTATTCACTTTTGTAAGTTCGTCATTACATATAGAAACACACTCATTTAACTGACTTAGCGGACGACTTACATACATCTGGCCATCATCAGCCTACATATGTATCTTACAGATGGACAGCACATTAGGGAGGTCATTAACATACATAGAGAACAATAACGGCCCAAGGACAGATCCTTGGGGTACACCTCGCGTAATCTGAAGAAGATCGGAGGTGCGCGAACCTGCGACTACAGCCTGTTGTCTATTGCTTAGGTAAGAGTTCATTAACTCAGTTGCAGTGGACGAGAAGTTAAATAAATATATCAACTCAACTCGTCATGCTGATCAAGAATATATATACTTTATGTGGTCGGAGATGGTTCCTTCTGTGCGTTACAAACATACGGACAATTTTAATATACCCTCTCCAAGGGTATAAAAATGTGGACCGATGATTCCAGCAGCCTCTAAACCACACCAAACAGTGCATTTTTGCGGATATAACGGTCGTTCGAATGTCTCTTCAGGTTGCTCATCAGCCCAAATGCGTTAGCTTGGTTTGTTGACGTATTTCTATAGTCAATAATGTGCCTCGTCACTGAAAACAGCGGATCTTAGAGACGTTGTTGCGGTGTGAGCCTTTTCATGATCCTTAACAAAAAAGAGAAAACCAGCCAAAGTTTTTGTAACCTTGCAAATGGTTTGGAATATCAGAAATTATGAAAGCTAGCATTTAAATCAAAATTTGTTCTAAATAAAACCCAGTTTTCGACCGATGCACAGGGGATCTTTTAGTTACATTGAAATGCTCGATTCGGAAAACTCTTCATGTAGATTGCGTGAGGCACTGCAGATATGCTTAAAGGTGTACAACAGTTATTACATGCAAAATACAGCTACCCCATCCTAACCACAGGTACAGGCCCCTGCCTTCCGCCAACACTGTTGAAATAATGGATTAAGTTTCCTCAGCGAAGCGAGATGGTTTGTAAATTTGACCAGTGTACCACCCTAACCAATTCTTATTGTTTTAGAGTAGTGCAAAAATATGTAACGTACGTTACGTAACGTACGAACGAACCACTCTATGGAGCTCATCAAGACTGTTTTAGAAACGTTGAATATTCCTCTTTTCTTTATACCTTAACAATTTTTTTTGGTTATACTGAAAAAAAATCGCTAAAAATAGAACAAATTTATATTGATCTGAATATGACATTCCATTTATGTAACGTACAAACAACACCTGAATCAACCGTCACATAAAGATGGATGAACGGTTCTCAAGTTATGAGTTAAAGTGAACCAAGATTCCCCCGCTACCACCCCTCCCACCCTAAAAAAATGTTGCATACTTTTCGGATGGTCACACTAAGAAACGCAGGAACACTGTTCAACATGTTTTTTCATAAGTAACGGGTATATCGAAGTCGGTTAGAGCCGACTTTAACTTACGCTCTCGTTTCCTATTTTAAAAAGAAATAAATGCCGAGAAATGTAGAAAAAAAATGTAGTAACTGCAGTACACACTGCAGATTTGTTGTAAAATAATGTGTACATGTGTATTGGCTGCGATTTGTTTGTTTTCCCAAGCATGCAAACTTAATCTTTAATTAAGAGACGGGCATTTTTTAATTCCCTATCACATGTGCATAGACCAGTGCCAGTTGTTGTGGCTTTTCCTCTTCAGTCTGTCTCACTTTATTGTATGCAACTTAGCTAAACGAAATTGAACATGATACCGTTTGAGTTTTGTTGCGCAGATATTGCAAGATCTCACAGACACTCGCACTGTCAAAGAGATATTTTATACCAATAACCGTTACCGTAACCAGAACCCGAAACAGAATAAGGTTAATAACCGCAACCCGCACCGTAACCCATATCCCACAACTGTAATATAACCGTAACCGGAAAAAAACCGATCAGCCAAACCGATATTCGTTTCGGTTTTAATCTCTGCTTTCCATGATTTGAATATGAGTGCGTATGTAACGTACCGAACGCTGGAAATGACCATATATGACCTCATCCAAACGCTTGATTAGGTATACGGGGGTGCCACAGAAACCTCTTCCAACCGAATTCCAATTCTTAGGTGCCACAGAAATTTCTATTGGTTGGTTTCAAACCTCTAATGTTTTGTTAAGAGATTTTGCAAAGCTCTTTTCTCACTAGCGCCATTTGTCGTAGTGGCGCCCTCTACAGCTAGCGGATTAAAGGCTAGCGGATTGAGGGCTGGAAACTAATTCCTCATATTTGCCGCCAACAAATTTTTAAATTTTGCATTATATTGATGGAGAATGCGACTTAAAATTGAATTATTATTTAAAAATGCATCATAAAACATATAGCACGCACAATCAAAAAATTTCAGTTAATCATTAAATTAACCCACATCCAAAAAAGGGAAATTTTTTTGGCGAAAGATTCAGCCCTGTTTTTAGAGATGGAACATCAATAGGAACATCTGGTGTTCCAACTAGACTTTCTAATTAGAAAATGAAATCTCTAGAAGTTCTGTGGCACCAACGAATTTTTCGAGCGATTTACAAACCAACCGTCGGCAAAATCTCTAGAGATTTCTGTGGCACCCCCGATAGAGTTCTTTTATTCATTCACAAAATAATCTATAGACCAAATCCATGTCTTAACATGTAAGTTTTACCTCATCCAGAAGAACCAGCAATCTTGTCTGAGTGAGAATAAAGTTGGCTTGTTCCTTTAAACACTTTCTCGTGAACACTGTCACAGCCTTGAAACTTAAAAATCTCAAAACACATCTTCAGAGAGCCGTCTAAACTCTAGATTGCATTGAACACCAGGGAGCGAATGAAAATGTGTTTGGTCTCTTAGAACAAGCCTCCGCCGTGAATAGCGAAAAGCGTTCAGCTGTACGCATAAGCAAGTACAATCCAACAATAAACAATAACAACAAATCCATGTTAAGAATAATGATAAATAATTTGTGTGACTTGTGCAGTAAGGATAAGTTGAAAAAACTTGTAGCCAGGATGAATAATAATAGTAATATTATTGATAGCTGAAATCCTTTTCCACTTTCTTAGAATCGCTTAAAGTAAAATGTGTTAATTTAGATTTTGAACCCCTTTTTAATTATATTATATTTAAAACCTATAATTTTTTAGCTACAAGTTGGCTTTTGCTTTAATGTCAAGTCGAAATAAAAGTATAGACCTAACACAGCTTCCATTTTATTCAGTACAAAACAATACTTCCAACATACAGCACGTGTATCAGTAAATATCTAAGAAAAATATTTAAATATATTTTAAAACTTTTACATTTTTAGCAGGTAAGTAAATAAAAAAACAGACGAAAACGAAACCTTGGACTATAATTTGAATCCTTAGTGTTTGCTATAATGGATCTTAAAGTAGAAACTCATGGGGACCAAACATATTTGTACGCAAAAAAAACAACACATAAGAAGAAGACCAATGACACTCGGAAGCAACTGATCCCAGAAGCTTCAGTTTCTGAAGCGAAGAACGAGGAGATGCGCAACCTGGCCGAAGAAAAGCAAAAAATATTAGACAACGCCAAGGAAAAAAGGTCAAAAGGAATAAGGAGGTGAAACCGAAAGAGCGTAAGGCGGATGTAGACAAGGCTGCGCCCGAGGCGAAGAAAAAGGAGATTAAACCGAAAGAGCGCAAGGCGGATGGAGACAAGGCTGTGCCCGAGGCGAAGAAAAAGGAGATTAAACCGAAAGAGCGTAAGGCGGATGTAGACAAGGCTGTGCCCGAATCGAAGAAAAAGCAGACAAGGATGCCTACCCCTAGGGTGAGATTACTTCCAGCGGCCAAAAACAACTCGGCTGCCTTGAAGGTGCGAGAATCGGTGGCCAGTTCTCTGACAAGACTTCACAAGTCACAGCAAACTTCGGCGCGGGGCTGGCGCTCAAATCGCCAGACTTTGGAGAAAGAAGTCCAAACATGTGCTTTGGACATTAACCAAGTGACCACGAATGTCCCAGCTGTCCTAGAAGTCTCTGCAGAAATAGAAGCAATTGAGTCGTTTGACGCATCTGCCACCATCGCGGGCCTCAATGTTGAAGAACCGGAAGTACAAATAGAATCGCTGCCGCGTCCTAGAGCTGCTGGCGATCATTTCAAAGCAGGGGCTGGGCAATTGCTCCAATTCGTGCAAAAGAATCTGCTGCTTTTGTTCACTTTTGTAGCTGTGATTTGCATTGCCTTCTTTGCGGGCAAATATTTGGCGGAACAGTCACTGCCAAAACCAACAAACTTGTGGAATATTATGAGAATGTTCCTTTGGCCGTATTAGACGAAGGATACCAAACAATATCAGACCAACAGACGCTTTTCGGATCTCAAAATTTAGAGTTGATTTACTTATTCTATTTTGGAAACAAACCAATTACCAAACTTTCATGTTCTTGTTCGATAAAGACTAATTAAATGTGACGTCGGGGTATATATAAAAATTTTATCAATTTTTTCTTGTTCTTTTCTCACCGCTGTTTAATTGCTATTTTCCCTGCTTTTATATTTCCGTATGGATGCCATCTTTGAAATCTTCCACAGCCTTCCTTATTTGATCCCTTTCTCATACATTTATTTTCTTTCTTCTTCTGTATTTCCTTGCCAAAGCTTTGCTAAGTTCCACCTTCCTCAAATCTTCTTCCTTTCTATCTCCTCGTTCTCTGCTACCTATCTTCCCCCTTCCCACTGTATTAGACCTGCATTTCCCCATGAAATTCTATGAATTTCACAAGCTATTCAAATTTAAAACAACAAAAAGCTGGGCTACTAGAATAGCATGTCTCATGTGTCAGTGTGAAGGCAGCCTAAGCCAAAGTATACTTAACAAGGTAGCCGCACTCGCTCGCTCGCAACTCTTTATATTTGTGTCAAAGAGAGCGAGAGTGAGAGAGTTTAGAATTTCTGTACTCGCTTGGTGTTCCGCCTACAACGTTTGCGTACCTACCTTGTTAAGTATACCTTGAGCCTAAATGTGTCACTTGAATAGGTTCAATGGAAGTCCATAATGGAACGCTGGATAGATGTAGCCACACACACACAAACCTACCAAAAAGAAAATTCAAAGAACTAATGGAATTTTGGTTAGTTGAGAACAACTATTTAACACATAATGGTACCGTACCACAACCATATATTTGGGATGCCAACAATCGCTAATATGGTTGTAGACAAAATACTGGATATTTATAAAGACAAAGATGTTGACATCATTTTAGTAAAAAATCAGACAAAAACGAATCGTTGAACTATAATTTGAATCCTTAGTTGCTAACATGGACTAACTAAACCAACATTTTTATACGCCAAAAACAATAAGAGAGCCATACTCGAGAACTGATCCGAGTTCAGTTTCTAAAGCGAAGAATTCACCGTAGAACGAGAAGAACACAACAAACTAGCATATCTTGACATGGAAATAACAAGGGGAAAGGAAATTCCGTCCGTCAAAACCCATGGCTTCTGGAAGAATAATAAAAAAATACGGCAAAGAACATCATGCCATACCATATCTAATGTAAAACACAGACACACAAATTACACTGAATTCAAGGAAATTCTTATATCAAATAACTACCCCAAAAAGCTCATAAACAGACTGATCGCCGAAATTAGAAAGAAAAAAAAAAACACAGATCTCAAAAAATTCATATGCATTCCCTGCACATACCTAATGTTACAGACAACAGAACCTTAACAAAAATGTTCCCCAAACAGTTGATGGAACAGCTGACCAGAGCATACAAAATTCACAACAGCATCAGACGCCTCTTTACGAATACAAAAGACGAAATAAGCAAACAGAACAACAACAATGGGAGCAGAGGGAGAGAGCTGCAATGGAATTTACATTGGAACAACAAAGCGCTCTCTGAGCACAAGAATTAGCAAGCATAGAAGAGATGAAAAGAGAAAAGGAAAAACAACAACAAAAGCCTTAGCAAAACACTGCAACAAAACTGTCACACAGCTGATTTCGCGAATGTTATGTTAACTTAAGCTAATGGAAAGGGAGGATGCAATTAAATTCAGAGGGATATCGAGCAGGCGACCCCAAGGGGAGGAAGAAATGTGCGACATCAAAAACAAAACGTTCACAATAAATTAAACGAGAAGGCCAAGCTAACTTCATCTTTGCCGAAGTTTTTATAGCCTTGCAAATGTAATATATCAGAGTTTAAGAACGCCAGCATTAAAACAAACAAATTTTCTAAATAAAATCCACTTTTCATAAGATATAGTCATCCGATTTTGACCAAAACTTCCAAATCTTTGTAAAATGCTGAAGTGAGACACGTTAATATTGAAAATAAAGTGAAAAATAATTGCTGACAGTGAGACACTTTTAAAAAACACTGCAAATTTTTATAGCTTTAAAACTGAGAGACTAGTTTGCGTAGAAACAGACAGACGGACGGACAAAGCTCAATCGACTCAGCTCGTCACCCTGATCAAGAACATATAGGGGCCTGTTCCGAATTCGGAGTCTATTTTCGTGTAAACGTTAGTATTTCGAATGCAAGGTGTATAAACGTGTAATTAAGTGACAAGCCAATCTGTGGCTACTAAATTTTTTCTTCTCTCGAATTGATTTCACTTGGGATTGAGCTAAGTCGGTTTCAACTGCTCACGCAATTCCGAGTTTTGGTATACCTGATCTAGTAACCGTAGGTATATTTGTTACCTATTATAAACCGTTATTAAGTTCTTCTGCAAAATGCTAACGTTTACACGAAAATCGACCCGAAATTCGGAACAGGCCCGATATAGTTTAAAGGGTCGGAAATGAATATTTCTATGCGTTGCAAACTTCTGGGCAAAATTATAATACCCTTTGCAAGGGTATCAAAACAATACAAACATCGACAATCAATAATGCAATACAACAAAATAATGACGATCACAAGAATAGGTACTGAAATTAAGTAGTGTAGTGAATATATATGTTGCAGGAAATATACAGGGAGTCTGTAGATATCTGAAGAAGGCAAAAAATTTGCCGAAACGCGTAGGAGGAGAACTCAACCAAAAAGTTGTTTTGACTGTCAAAATTAAGAACCTCAAACGAACTAGGGTTGTCAATATTTGATCGATATATCGATATTTTTGTTGGACGATAAGAGTTATTCCGATATGATATTTTGTATACCGATATCGGCTATTATCGATATTTTTATAAAAGATATATCAGAAAAGTTACTATGGTATTAGGTGCAAATTATATGGCTAGCTTGATAAAACATCTGGTAATATAACTTTAAATCGCATTTAAGAAATAATCTTACTGTGGATGCAGCAGTACGCTGCAATATTAGGTGTCAGCGTTAGAATATATTGAAGATATCGTCATGAACCCAATAGGTTATTGGAGAAGAATTCTTCATGCTGTCTAAAAGTGCAATTCGATACTTTACTCTCTTCGCCTCAGCTTGGACAAGCTTTCAACTTGTTTATTTCTTTATTTATTTTAAAAAGGGTTCGGTTCAAAAATATGTTTCTACTCAATTTTTTCTAGTATCTATAAATTTCCAATACACCTTAATGCACTCCTGCTGGTTTTTGTAAGTTTAAATATTCGTACATATTTAGAAAGTGCTTTGAAAACCATTCTTACATTTTAAATTCAATCCCAATTTCTACAACTGAATCTTGGAATCCAAGAAAACAAATTGACTTAGAACAAAAAAAGGTTGCAAATAAGCGTATTGCTGAATTGTATAATCGTCAAAATTAACTAATTAATAAAAGCATCAATGATTCAGTACCAAGTCTATCTTCTGATGAAACTGAATTTTTCGCAAAAAAGCAAGAATATAATGAAAATGTGACAAATTTCAAACCAGTGAACGACTTTACTGATTTTTTTCTCGAAATTTAAAGATTGTTTTAAATTTCTTATTTTTTAAAGCTTTCGATAAATGATCATTGTGAAGAACTTAAAACTATCATATTTCTTGTATTAGCTCTTCCTGAGGCACAATTATCCAGTCAAAGAGCCAGTATTAATAAAAGCTAACAAAAATACTCTAATATTATATGGAAAATATTAAGATTCTAAACGTCTATTAGGGAGCGCGCACACTTGCAACTAAAAGATAAACTAAAGGCTTACCATGATATTTAAGTAGGGCAGCATGCCGAAACAAACAAACATGTTTGATTGATTCCGCAAGGCTGAGCTTACAACTGTTGTGCACTCTAGTAAGGTCAGCCTTAAGTTCTGCCTTCTGTTCATCATTCAGCCACATGTGTGCATGCGCCCTTAATGATTTAAATTTTCAATTAATTTCCAATTTAATGTTGTCCAAATTAGCGATAAATCAAAATTATTCCTAAACCCCGGTTCGAACCGCAACCTTGGTCCAGCGACCTTCTGAACCTGCTCCGTGAACCCGAACAGAAACATTTTAGGGGGGTTCGAACCCCGGAGTGAACCACTTACGATTTTCAGGAGGTTTGCAGCCCTGATTGTTACTGTCGAAGTCGAACCGCATGCTAACTGGAAGACGATAAAATATAAGAAGAGCTCTTAATATTGGTTCATTAAGGGCATAATTGGCCCTGTGAGTCCCCACTCTGAATGGAACCATAGTACGAAAAGATCTAGGCGGAACATTAAAGGAACATTTATGTGTAAATAACGAAATGTCTTCGGCCCCCGGGGGTATCAGGTAACAATCGTTGGTTTACAGACACCCGCAGCAGAATGACTGAAGAAATTAGGCAACGGGTTCTCTTAAATTCTTCTCTTGATATTTTTTCCAAGCAATAAGTCTTTAAAGCCTTCACTTAGATAAGATACAAATTTAGTTCGTCACAATACTCACATGAAAAAAAAACACGTTTGTACTGCTTTGAAATCAGAACAATTTTTAATAGAAGCCTTACTTATATGAAGTAGTGTACCTACTCTAAATTTGAATCTCCTTTGAGTACACGTACACGCTTTTAAGATTTAAAGAAAAAGAAACTCTCACTATTAATGTACTGTGAAAAATGGACAGCGTACTTTTAACTATTGGAAACTGTTGAAATTATTAGATATAACGGTCTCTAGAAATCGTCAATAGCAGTTTCATGGTTAAGAAGTTCCTTAAAAGCTTTTCAGTTTCCTAAGATTTAGAAATTTACGATAATATCGATATATCGATGTTATTTGGAAGCGATATATCAAATATCGATATTGAAAAATTGTATTTTTGATATTATCGATTGAGGTGACGGGAGACTGAAACTCTATGTTGCCGTTTTATAAATTACACCACGTACAAATATATTTTGGTTCGTTTTTAATTTTATTAATTAATTCGAGCGCGAGAGCCTCAAGCGACTTTGCCTCGTTGTTCTCGACTCTGTTCTCGACTACTGGCGCATTGCTTGCCATCAAATATCTTTTTTAGATCGCCGAGCGCTCATGCATTGTTATGTGTGCGTGTGTAGCTTATCGCTTATACATAAGCGTGAGATTTGCTGACACCGCGCTTGGTCAAGACCGAAGTGGTCGGATCAGATTTCCATATGGGAAAGAATACCAGTGAGCATGCAACTTAGTGTTACATAGTATTCTCATATATAATTGAATTGTATTTAATTGTATTTACTTTACAACCAAAGCATGTGCACGCTACACGATATTTTGAGAAATATCGACAAATCTAAAACGAGCCAACAAATACACAACGAAAACGTCGCAAAAACACATCAACGTTAATCGTTTCATTATAACTTTCAAAGACAGTTTTAATATGCCTTTAATGTGGGAGGAAAAAACTTGTAAGTTTGCTTTGAATTTATTCTTCACTTGAATAGGTTCATGCTTTGAAGTCTTTGTTATATACAAGTTACCTAACCACAAACAAGATAACAATTTTTGGAGTGTATTGGAGTTGACTTAAGAATTTATTAGAATATTTTGCACTTTTTTCGACATGTACTTTATACATCCCGAAATAAATAGTACTTGAACTAAGAATTTTGTATTTGAATCAAGTATTTTCACCGTTTTGTACTTTAATCTCAGCGAAATCTCGGAAAAGGAAAGTAAAATTTGGTTTTGGCACAGTTCTATTCCAAATCAATTGTCCCGAAAAATTCCAAACAGAAATCGACCTCCAACCCAAAACAATAAAATGCCTTAATTTAATGTTGACTCTTTGCTTAATGTTGTTTGTGTTATATTTGTTCTTTGTTCTTTTTTTTTTGCCTATACCTATATATTTTGCCCCTCCTTTTCATACCGCACACAGATCAAGTCATAAAGATAA